>VJOZ01173162.1:276-12343 GCA_009801055.1 Stichopus horrens | reverse complement strand
TATATATATAAAGTATATAAAGTATATATACTTTACACTCTTCTTACATATTTGATCATGGTTTAGCAGGTCTTTGTAAGTTGTAAATGTCATTATTTTGTTCAACCTTGTTCATGTACCTCGTGTTAATACGCCACTGGACGCGATAGCCAGTCACAGGACATATTATCCTTGAGACCTTAGAGATAATTCACGTATGAAAGGGAACCTACTTCAGTCTTCGCATAAGGCTTCCTGTCAGGGATTTTAGAACATCTAACAGCTTGTGATTCAAAGGTAACCCATGAAGCGGCAGTTTATTTATTATATGCATTACATGGGGCCAAAAAACAGAGATAGTTCGCAAATATAAGTCATCGTAAAATGGATATCCCGTGGTTTCATTCGATTTTACCTCACTTTTATGACTTTAAAATGAGATTTTAACAACGTACTAATGTATCAGTCACATGCTTCAAGTGATTTGACAGTTTATACTTGACTTAAACAACGCAAACGTCAAGAAAATAAAAGCTATGTGGTTACATGAAGGTCTAAGATGTGAACTAAAAAGGAACAATTACAAGTTGCACAAATCTATGTGACATTGTCATCTCCTTCAGCTCAACAGATAGAAAGTGTTTAACAGGCAATCGAAAACTCTGATTCTGTCTGTCCGTCTGCAGTTTGCCTGTCTCTTTGGCTTAATGTTGTTTTACCTGTCTGTCTGTTGGTATGTCTGTGTCGTGTGTGTGTGTTTTCGGTCGTTTAATTGTTATTTCAAAGGGTTTCTGAGCGTTTAGAAAAACATGTAGTCAATAATATAGTGGTTACATCTGTCTGTCTGTTTGTCTGTCTATGTCTTATTGCATTTCCGAATGTTTATCTGTCTTTCCATTTATTTTTGTGTCTGTCTTTCTATCTGGCTGCCTGCCTGTCTATGTATTCATGGGTTTTCTAGCAGATCGCTTGATAGGTTTCTTAGCGCAGAGGAGGATCATATGCAGGTTTTACTTGGTTACATTAATGTCGTCATATTAGACACGCTGAAGAGTCATGAAACTGTACCTCGACGGGGGAGGCTCATTTAAATGCCATCCTACCATTGTATTTAATCAATATGTATGTAACGCTATGACATAAACGATGATACATCACTTATTAATAAGGCTTACAACATATGATACGTGTAGGCTGCACTTGCAGACGACGTCATGCCGTGATGTGTATGTGTATTTCTCTTTGGGTATCTGCAGCCTTTCGGAGAGCTTAGGTTGCAACCAATTGAGCGGATGTCGACCGAGACGATAAATACCATGGCAAGAAACCCCATTGGAATAAAACTACAATAAGAATTTAATTTATTTAATAACCATTGGTAAACCTCCTTCTAGCCCCCACCTCAACCTCTTCAAAGTTGCCTTGTGCTCCTCATCCACGTTCTCTTGAGCCTCGTCCAATACATGAAAAATACTTAGTCATGAAATGTTGAGAGGCGAATGTGACATTAGGCAACGGCAGAGAGAAGGTTGTGGTTCACTTAGAGTCATTCATGTATTACCTTGTGGTATGAACATATCATACCTCAGGCAATGTTTTTAACTGTTTGAATACATCATATGCAAAACAAATCTACAGGTAACGCAATAAAGGTTGAAATTATGTATAGCATAAATCATTTTAAATGTGTTATTGTTTATATATAATGACGTTAACTGTCAAAGGATTAGCCACGTCATAAACTGCACTGTAAAATGAGTCTGATATTTTAAAGACTCGGTGCGTGATGTGGTATCAAATTTATGAATGATATACATACATGATGTGGTTACAAATTGAATATACAGAATAAATAATTAAAATCAGTCCTTGGACTTCTTTCTACAGCTAATTAATACATTTAAATGGACATAATTAGACTGAGGTCATAGACTGACTACCATGAACTTTTGAGTGATAGTTTTGAAACACGCCCACTCTCAAACTTCCACATTCAGCCCCCAGTCTTTATAAATTATAATTTTGTCTTGGAAGTTGTCATCTCATATTGACACTCTAGTGGGAAATAGTCTGTGTAATATCTGCAGTTGGCATGTTCCTTCAAGTCGCAGGCTATTTGCAGCTCACGTTTTTTTCTTCAAATCGACTGAATACATTTCACTATTTTGCAAGAAGACAGTAAGTATAGTTAACAGTGTAGTCTCATATATTAGTTGTGTATGTACTCAGTATTTTTTAACACGACTTACGCATGTTGATTCCCGCTCACATGCACTTAATTTCACTGCATATAGCCAGGAAAAGTTAGTATACCTGTGCTGACGAATTCCTGATGTTTTTCCTCTTGTATGATCGGTTTTAGTTTCCAGCAACCCTTATTAGTCACCACGAACCCTCTTTACACGCTCCCTACTACATTACCTCTTCGAGTTGAAGCTCTTGAAGCGGCCTAGTACGTCCCCCTTTATTCACTGTTAGCATAATTCCAGTCACTTTTTCACGTAACTCCCACGCACTGTGAGGTACCTTGTTAAGAACACATCATCGCCACGTGAGAATACAATCGCACGAAACCTGTACGGTCTACAGGCTCCAAGAATTCGTCAGGTGAAGATAGTATGTAGTACACATGTATGTATCTCCTGTAGTATAATGCATCGTTGCAACCTGTAATGACGTGACTCATTACTATATTACTTATTGTAACCTTCGTATACAGTCATGAGAATATGCCTCCGAGAGGTAGTCTTAAGATTCGCGAATTACAAACTTGTCTGCAAGAAATATAGGTATAGTGCTTTCCACTCACTTGGTTAATAACTTTTCTCTATACCGATGTCAGTCGCTGCTATGGAATGACTTCAGTTTTGTAAAATAAGACTGACGAGGACGAGGTCGTGATGAGCTGACAAGTTTAAGGTAAAAATTATGTTTCTTGATCTCTGTTGTGTAAACTAAGTCATATGTGCACACTTTGTCAAAAGTTTGCATCGTCGCCTGGATGAACGTATTCTTATCATATAGCAAGCATGTCTACATTTACTTCTTACTACTTATTGTACACCCGGCTTCCTATATCTTCACAGGTTATCGCACAGTGCAACGAAGCTATACTTCGTTTCGTGCAGCACTTGTGCAGGTAGAGGAAACCACACGGAGATGCAGTTCTCATGCATGTAATCTTACCAGCAATTATAACTCTTCGTTACATACCGTTTTTTGTTCTATAGCTTACAACGTTCACATGACCTACTTGTAGTCACTGAAGCATAAGGAAGTTACACACTTGTATGTTCTATATAATCCCCGACATACGAACAACGACGTTGTTTGTATGTATTGTTCAAAAGTGCGTTCTTTTTCGAGATTGTACATACCGATTAACCGAATTTGAACCGACATTTTTATATCGCTTTCAGTGGGAAAGAATTAACAATAAAAAAGCATCGTGATATCTCAGAATTTAACGGTTGAATGGTGACTTTATTTCTCATCGCATGGACAGACTGGTGATTTGAATATTAACCTGTATGATGTACACGCAGGCATATTTCATGCATCAGCAAATTCAAGGGTGATTTTTATCAATCTTTTGAAAGGAATTTAATTATTGCCTTAATTATACCTAGTTGAGCTTCTGATAAAGGCCATTGTATGTCAGTTACCAAGGATACCAATCGAAACGATTCTTTTCATTGTGCAAAAGAAACGCGTTTGAAAATATTTTTGGGTCGACTCAGCAGGAAAGATTACGGCAATGAAAATTCAGTTGTTGTGACGCCTGTAAGTATGATATTTAACGAAAGCTTTCGGTGCTTAAATTCATTCTTAATTAGTAGCAAAAATGTTGAATATAAACGGATGATGCTTTCTTCTTGAAATTGTCACGCAGTTAGTCAAAATCTTTTGATATTGTTAAACTATATTACTATGAGTTTTCGGACTCGACAAAAACCGTACAGCACTAATACATATATATTCACCTCCTCATCACCTGCACCTGACCTCATCTGGTCAAATGTCCAGTAACACAAATCTATATATAGACCCTCTCTGGCTTCGTTCATTGTCCAAGAGGGGTCTGTGGATGAATTATGTTGATTTTAACTGTTCACACTGAATTGATATCAATAAGTTTGCGAGGACTTTGGACCGTACTTCTGCTTGGAAATGGTAATAATTAGCATCAATATTCATGCATCACATCCAAGAGTTTCAAAAGAAGAAGAAAAAGAAAAAAAAAAGCGTTACCAGTTTCAATTTTTGGATGCGAGCTCATATTGTGCATATAGTTAACCTAACGTGAAAAGTGTCTGGTCATGAATTTTTAAAAAACGAATTGAATGGTAAGTTATGCCTTCATGTTTCTTTGTATGTAGATTATGATGATCGTCCTAGTTAGAATTTTTGTATTATTATGTGAAGAAATCTTGGAAGGTTAGTAAAGAAATTTCGAATTTCACGAACCAACTCAAAGTGCCCTTTGGATTAATTTAAATGTAGGCATATCGTTACATGATCAACACGGTCATCTTTCGAACACTGTAAGCATAACGAACAAAGATATTAGATTGAGTATAACCGATGTTACAGGCCCAGGTCTGCTCTTAGTTACAAGTTAAAGTATAAATAATCGCTTATGTCTTTTTTCCTTTAAGAACTTTTTTTTTCTAGCTCTCTGTAGAATATTCTGAACGAGAGCATAAATTACACACAAAATCACTTAATAGAGTTTTCTTTGACAAAATAAAAGTAAAGTTTTAGTTTGAACTCAATGCAAAAATTTTATATTAAAGCAGCGATCACGTTTCTCTTGGTGAGGGTGCATGTACTTGTTTTGAAAACCTGCATGGCTTTACGTGAGGTAATGACAGCACGTATCGTTCGTTTTATCTGCCAAATCTCTAATATTCAGGAAAAATGAGATTTCAGTATTATGATTATTCCACGAAAATTGAAAACAGATTGCCACTATTCATGATCATGCCAACAAGGCCTCCAAATGGCTAATCAGAAGAAAAGATAAAGGAAAACTGGTTAGGGATCCTATCGACCGTTAATTCAAGACTTTTTGGACATAGGCCTAAATCTAGACCGTTAAAAATGTTTCATAGCAATTTTCAAGCGTCCATCTAGATACGTGGGTAAAAATTTTCTGAGAACTTTTTAAGTTTTCAGCTTCTCAAATACTTGGCAGGGGTAAAACCCTCTATAATTCCAAAATATCCTCACCACCTTCTACACTGCCTCCGCTTCCTCGGTAAAGGTTATTCCATAAAGACAAGTACTCATCACACCAGACAGTTTCCATTCTCCCAACCACTTACGTCTAGTCCCTCCCACAGCCTGTCTAAAATTCCTTCACATGTGTAATCAAAACAATGGACACTGTAATATGAGCTACTCTGCGTCTTTCGAATTCGCTGTCAATCAAAGAGTACTGTAACTTTGAACCAGTTGAAAATTTTGCTTTCCGGAAGCCAAAAATATAGCTTAGGGTGATGAGTTACTGCCTTTAGAATTAAATAAACAACAGAGTAAATGCGATAACCGCGATAAACTAAATAGCACCTTTACAACTGAAGTTCAGAAGCTCTGCAGTCTTCAAGGATTAACATGGCATAGTTCTGTCGACATGTCTATGTGTGCCACCAGTGCAGTAAACAGAAATTCCAATCTCCTGTTTTTATGTTCGTTATATAGCCCCTGTGCGAACAGCTGCTATAAAACGGTAATACAAATAAACCTATCCATGCAGGGCGAAATCACCCCGGAAAGAAAGACTTGAATTCGATAAAAACTTCAAGCTGTATTCAGGCATGATTGTGTCAACATTACTAGATCTTTCAATCTACAAATGAAAACAAAAGAAAAATAGGACAGGCTTGAATAATAATTACATTAACCGCATTATTTGCATCACCCGCTGTTGTGGGCAGCAATGTTGCAAGATTATTTTCCTCACTGAGCGTTTAGTCAAAATGTATCCAACCTATTGATAAGTAGCAGAGCCACTGGTATGTCTTTTATTCATCAAATGTTGTCTCACTCTTATGCTAAGTGATGTGGGTCTGTGGTATCAAGTAACTTCTTGGTGTGAGAATGACCGTAGTCCATGTGGCAAGAAGAACATTCCTACCCAGCGCATTACCACAACTCATGAATGTCGTGATTACATATAGATGCACTTCTGTATATGAACAGATATATGTCCGTACTTGTAGTGACATGCATTATTCTCAATTTTCGCAAGCGTGCAATAAAAAAAAAACAAACATATATATGTTTAGTGTCATAACCGAAGGAAGGCATGGATTCTTCAGATAAGTTTATTGTATGTATCTCTTTGACTGCTGATTTACATGTTGTCTGCATGATGTAGTATATCGTATGAGTAGTTCTCATATCGCTGATTGCTCCGTTGCACAAGAGATTCGTGAAGGAGCTGCGCATCTTCAACTTGAGTGTATATTTGATGCGTTTCTTCTATGTCAGCTGAGAAGACTCCCAAAGGGAAATACAGGATTGATTGAAACTTTCTACGCTTAATTAAGTCTCTCTTGGTGTTCTTGGTAACGGAAGTAGTCTACTGAGTAACATGACAGGATTGAATTGTCGTATACAGCCGGCTTTACAAAATTTTGTGACGCAAAACACGATTCCTCTGAGGATTCCAAAAACATTGCAGTATTGATTTTTGATAGGATATCTCAGACTACTCCTCAATACCGCATGCTAAGTACATACGTGTATTATACGAATGTACAGGTTTCCCTTCGGGTACGGAGATGCTCATGTTTTGATTTGAAATAAGTCTATCCGGGAACGAGAACACTGAGATTAAATGCATAGAGTTTACCATTTATAAAATGCCTTTGGAACTGGTTGCAAATCCGTTTCCCAATAAAAAATAAAATCAATGAATACGCAGTTTGTATTCAACTTACCATCACACACAATCTCCTTGAAGTATATACTATACAGCCACAATAACTCATTGTAGGACGTAAGACGTGACACGTGTTGTGGGACGTGAGTGCGACACAAAGACAATTGCGTCTGATTCAGCTGTGTTAGATAGCACCGTATGGCCTATCATACATTGCCGTATATATATGTAGCTGCATTTCGTAATCAGTGAGTAACGACATGTTGTAGTCATGTAGTGAGTTATTTTACGCTAAGTGTAGCTTATACTTCAGTGTTGTTATACTGTACTGACTTACACTTCATTAGTCCCGGTACCGTATAGTTTAACCTCACTCAAATCTGTGTTGAATCGTTTTGGGAAACGATAGTAATAATTTCGAATTTGTTGTTCACCATCTATATAGGCATACATGGGATACCAGATAGGCTATACTCATACCAGCTATAGTTAATCATTCATCAACTTCTCCGCGGTTCATTGTCCATGCATCTTAATCATAAATAAACAAATATTCACAGTAATAATTTATGACATACAACAAGTTTCATTTGAAGAGAAAATGGTCACTGGTACTCACTGGAGAGCCTTTGTCAAATTATCAAACAGTTTTTAGACGTTTATCAAAATTTAATTAACAGAATAAACCCATATCCCCATGGGAATCAATGACATCGTATAACAGATGAAAGAAGTTATTTGAAGCCTTGAATTATTTTTTCATCTATTTGTAGTCAGTCCAACGAATAACTAGAAAATACGGAATCACGACGTGCGTCGAATGCACACGCAGATATTTCCAAGCTCAGATGTAATTAGCATGGGTCTGTTTAACTGAAGATGTTAAAACTCATAGATACATGTCCATGGCGGCTAAAAAATAAAGAGTGCACAAAAAAATTCATGTCTGAACGTGTATGATTATTATTATTTCTTTTGTCTATATCCGAACAATATATTGTCCACAGTGAAAAGAAAAAGAGGCACTCAAGTGTGCTGGGATTTTTACTTGCCAGGATCAATTACATAATTTAAAAGAAATTTATTCATGGCGGGAAGTTATTCTCTCTAAATGCAACTAGACTGATAATTCACTCTTCGAGTGTGTAAAGTGACCGCTCTGTTTATAAATGATTTAACCTCCATCCTCCAGTTTTTTCTTTTATTTGACTCACTCTAACTTACCCACGTTTTGTCGTAATGCCACTAGTTACATTTCCCGCCTTTTTCCTCTAATTTTAAGTTTCAACGTATTTGCATTGCATGTAAGTCAGGGCAGACGATTTACAAACATGCATGTGAGTGAAACAAATGTAGGCTACACGATGCGAGTCTGCACATTTTAACTGCAAGTTTTCAGTTTGTGTGTTAAGATAATTGACTGAATAACTGGGAACAGTGTGAGCGTTAGCTACATGGTTTGAATAATCTCATCCTACTATCCCACAGCTGGTGGTTAAAGTGAACCCCCCTCCCCCACCCATCGCTTCGAAGTGGGTCTTTCACGACGAACATACAGCCTACTCTGGTCTGGCGATATTTCATACCGTGCCAATGTCTTGTGCTTTAAGTCCGTAGTCGTGTATTTTTCGAAGTACTTGTGCCCTGATGTAAAGGAACACTTGGGTGGTATGAGTAAGGGTGTGAGGNNGGGGGGGTGTTGGTGTATCTCGGTTGTGATCGCGGTGGATGTCACTAAATGTACCACGACAAGTGTAGGCCTCACAATATGGATAGATATTCCTCTTTTTTTTAACTAAAGAAACGTAGCTAATTATATTATTACACTGCATTTAAAATGTTACATCTCTAATGTAAATGTCCAAATGTTGGTAGCAGTTCTCGATCAGGTCAATTTGGGTGTAGATCATCACAAACCTCATCACACACATAGGTAGGGTTAAAAGCAGCCATTTTGGCTCATCTCACTCACCTTCCCGGGTGCCTGTCAATTGAGTTTCATTCTTTTTCAATTGATTAATAGAATTGTCTTCAGTACAGTAGTTCGTTGGTTCCTAAAACATTGTGGAATAAATGACGTCATACGTGAATGAAACATATTTCGTATTTCTTTACCTTTCTGATGAATTCGTTAGTAGTCAATTACCAATGATGTAATTGCACACTACAGTCATACACGTTAGACACATACATTGGCTATACAAATACACTTTCACCGCTAAAAATCATTTTTCGTATGTCAACATTAATGTTCATTGCAATTTGGACCTTGAAATATGAACATTTGTTTTTTATTTCTCTTCTTTCACGTGTAAATATGCAGACTTGTTTTTCTTACACGGTTGGAGTACATCCCGTGTTACCAGTGAAGTCAATATGCGGTGATATAGTACAATGGCGTAATGAAAGTAACATTCATTGAGGTATAACTGTAAAAGAGAAAGTGTTTGTTAGCCTTTGAGGCTCACGTAGAAGTTACTGGTCGTTGTGCTTTCATAACCTACTTTACACATACAGCGACAAAAGAAAGATGATGTACATATGGCGGCTTATACAAACATACTTACATTGTTATTACATATCATGGTAGTAAGGGGAACTCAGTTTGGTGGTGATTGTGAAGCGACGTAGTTGGCATTATAACCACAGCACGCTTTTTTTTTGGCAACACCTGTGCACTTAACAGAATAAAACAGCATAAACTAACGATCCGGTGTAAAACACATCAGTAGGTTCTTGAAGTTCATTTGTAGACCTATATAAGCCTGTTGGACAGTTGAGTTTAGCAAAAGTTGGACTTAGATCCCCAAGCTAGTAATGGATTTATATTTGCACGAGAATGTCTGAAGTAGATGACACCGTAGGCTGAGGTAAGTATTGAAGTCAGCCTAGAGGCGTACAGCTTGTATATTGGAACTGAATCAATCACAAGATAATTGTTTGGTACATCACGATAGTGATGGGTAAAGGCGTATCAAGAGCATTTGTTGTACGGGAAGAAATGAGAGGGGTGGGTGAGATATCAGAGTGAATATGAGTCATAAAATGGCTAGAAAGAACGCATGACATTGGTCTCGCACTAAACTGAATTCACAAATAATGTTGATAAAAGGTGTAAGCCTGTTGTCCTGTGACTAATTGAGTAAGTATTATTTATTGGTTATGATGATCGCCAAGGCATATGAATACATAAGTGATATACTTGTCTAGAGTGTCACTTGAACAACACAGTACATTTGTAGAGTAAACACAACAGACATCATGAGACGAAATTCAGCATTCTACATCTAAAATTGTGGAGGATCGTTATAATACGAGCAGAAGCGTACATAGGAGGTGGGATTGCAGTGGGCTTGGGAACGGGTGTAGTGGGTCGAAGTGTTGTTGAATCTCTAGTTTAGCTTCGGAAGAATTTCCAAACATAACTTTGTGATGGTAATCGTCTAGCAAACTCACGAGATGTGTGCGGGTCCCCTAAGCGGTAGTAACATTGTAAAATGTAGATGTTAGTGGATTTATTTTCTTCATGAAGTAGATAGTAACCCCATTAAAAGTTTTCTAGCTTCCTTAGAGCATGGGATACTCGTGAGCAGCTTCCATTTTAACCTATGTTGTATCAGTTTATATCACCCGACAGTGAGTTGTTCCTTTGCGGTACCTGTCAACATGTTTTATAGTCAATCTCAGTAGTAATTTCACGGGGCGATGTCTTTATGGTGTACGGGTGACTTGTGATATAAATCTCACAGAAATGAAGAAAGATTTGTAGAATGTGCACTTATGCTAAAAATTTATAGTATGTATACAGTGAGCACATGAACTTATGCAAGTAGAGACACAGCTCAATCTCAAACCTGACGTAATAAAACAAAGGAGTACTGATACAGTCAAATCCATGTATTGACCTCCTCCTAACTGAATATGCATAAGTTTAGTTGGAGTTGGTCATCTATTTGTTACATAAGATTTAAAATAGTGTATATTTAGCTACTACAGCTTTCATTTACCTCCAGAAATCAACTGTATCATTTGACTTCATTGAAATGCCTTGGTTGTACTTTGGTTGTGCAATGATGCATATGGTTGAGAAGACATGCCCCCAACCCAATATACAGTCCCTCTATAGGCTATTTGAACTCTGTTTTGTTTCATAGAGAATCATAAGACAGAAATAAGAAACATATACTAAGTGTACATTTGTTTGCATGATAATGTTTCAGGAATAATCCTAACCCACTTTGTACAAACGGAAGACTGTGTATAGCCATGATTGAGATTTGTGTAAATGTGTGCTGTTTTAACTATACCAAAAAACACGACATCTCAATAAGAACAAAAATAAAACTGACCTCTAAGCAGGTGTACCACGCTCAGTGTCGTTATGCTTGTGTTTTCAAAAGTGTACCAAAGGACTGACCATACTTCTTACGTTACCAAAGCTAAGAAAACTGTCAATTTGTCCCAAAACAAAACGATTTCTAACAGATTTCATCGCTTTTGAAATGTAAATTTCTTTTATGTATCTTTGTTTAGCTGGAAAATAATCAATTTTCATTCTACTATCGTAGATAACACTCTAATTGGTGAATTTACCCCTGAAGGAAACGTGGCGTGGATCTTGTTGTGCAAATGGGAGAGATAGCCTAGATGGACAAGTAACGATAAATTCTATTTTATTTTCCTTGCTATTTTCACCTCGTTTTATCATACTTATTTCATGTTTAAGCCTATCTGACTTCTCACCCGATTCGGCATCTTTTAAACTTGTTGCACATTGCAGATGAGTCTGTTTAATGTATTCTAGAGATACAAACGACTTGTATTCGGTTGATTATAATGTGAAAAGAAAAACTTCTCCCAGTTAAAATAACCTGACACTGCAGCTAGAAGTCCTAATAAAATTACATCGCTTTAAACTCAATGTGAACAACTTGTATACAGTTTTGTAAGTCTAAAAATGCAAGCCAACAAACTGACCAAAAGCGATTTCAGATCGCTTCCAGTGAGGACCATGCAGTGTTAGATAGATGATATGATAGGCTATGTGGGTTCTCGTATGTACCGGTAAAGGTTTTTATGAAAATGGGGCAATTGTATCGACAGTGTACCATACTGAATGGGAAAGATCCTTTCAATAAGCATATATAGAGTTTGTGCACTCTGGTATTCGCAAGCAATGTACCGTGAAAGGCAGGATTG
>VJOZ01172999.1:0-13509 GCA_009801055.1 Stichopus horrens | reverse complement strand
AGAAAAAAAAAGAAGAAAAAAACAGAGCTTTCAATATCACAGAATTGGTACGCTTCAGTGCACCGCATTCTTCTACATTTTGGTAAATTAGGCACAGCGGTTTAAGAGGTTGGAGGAAATTAAATGCTCAACCAACAATGAAAACTTAATAGGCAGTCTCAGCACGTTGCATAACTTTCAAAATTTTCGAGTAGCCAGTTCGGCATTCGCTTGGGGTTTTCTGGTTGATAATCCATTCAAACATTTCAATTTTGCACAAGTTAATTCACAGCCAGGTTAAAGACTCCTCTGGAAGAACATGTAAACAGTGATGTAAGAGTCCACTGTATGCACGACATGTGTTGCACCAAGTAAAGTTTCGTTGAGTGGCCAAGACTACAGTACGTGTGCATGCAATATGGGTGTAGAAAAGTACAGGGAGGTGTAATTAAGAAGGAGAGATATCTGATCGTTTAAATAATTCACCCTAATCCTATCAGGTTTCTCCACAATTAGAGTCTCAATTCAGGATGAGTAAAGGGTTAAAGCACCCTTTCACTTGCATGTATTTCCAGTTGGAACTATGCAAGTGACCTTATTCTGCTCTGACGCCAACGTGATTGCTGACAGTCAAGTCAGAACCACCGTCTCAAAAATCAAAACGACTGCCTGTATCTCTTTGAAATGAAGATAGATGGGCGTATAGGAAATGACCTTTTGCCACATGCAAAATGATTGAAATGGTCACAAGACTATAATTTTACAGAAAAGTTTTGTCAATTTTTGCAAATTTTTGCCGGATGCAAAAGGTGCACCCCTGTTCGGCAAGTTCCACAACATCGAATTACATCTCCCTGGTCTGTTACAATAGGACCCAGAGCAGGCTAATTGTTGAAAACTTATAGAATAACAACTCACGACGTTACAGCTATGGACAAAACTTTCTGATGCAATTTACGACGTAGTAAACGACCTGACAATTTCACGCAAACTTTCTAGTGCCTTTTAAGCCCTTTCAATCTGTGAGTGTTTAACAAAGCAGATGTTCTTAGTGGCAGCAATTAGGTTGGTTCAAAGGAAGGAATATAGTCATTTTCTAAATTGCACATCCATGCTGACACAGTATGAGTCAGGTTGGCCTCATTTGCTAGTTTGGATCTAAAACAATTGTGTCTTTTATTACCATACAATTAGTGTCTTCAGTTTCAAGTTACTATATTTATTCTGGTTGCTATTATTTTTTTCCCCCTCATAATCCTCATGACTTCCCAGCTGCCATTTACCTACTGGAAAAAGACATGATATGTGATATGTATGTGGATATCTATCCCACTGAATGCCGATAGTTCAGTTTGATAAGGAAATCCTTTCAAAAACGAAACTTCCTTAATATATACCTCAATGTCACTTACCGACCAACCGTCACCGACGAATGTGTACCTCAAATTGGGGAATCGGTGTACGCTCTATGCAGATCTTGGATGCTTTGGGTACCTATATTCTCAATCGTTTGTTTGTAATTCAATACGGTGGACACCACTGGGAAGTTGTGCACTGCAATCGCTACATGACTTGCATTTGGGACCCTCACATACTCTTTCTTACAGTCCGCATAATCAGCCTTTTGGTGTTCCTTCAGTCCCACTTGTGTTCCTAACAGATGAAATGTGAACGCCCACAGACTAAAACTATGGTCACCCAAGGTACAGCAGCTCAGGACTGGCTGACCTGTTAAAATGTAAACAGCTGATTTGACCTTCTCAGGCCTTGGGAGGGTGTATTAATCTAACAAGCACACTTATTAGGAAACTCAGTCATTCTTTAAATGTGCGTCTCATTTTTAACCACCGTATATAATCCTCGTCACAGGCTTAATGTCAATATGAAGTACAAGTGCTTTCTTGAATGTGTACAAGGCCTTAGACTTGATGGCTTCTTGTTAGTGAGCCATCTGCCTTGTTTGATCAGATCACATTTTTCTTTGCTTTGCTTAACAAAATACCTTGAATTGGGTTCATTCAAAAAACATTCTTCTTTCCATGCAGAAGTGATCACCAGCTCTAGGTTAACATTTGACTAAGGTATGAACAAATAAAAATTATGAAAATTTCTTTTGTTATCCACTCAAACATGAAGTCACCAACCTTTTCTATGTGACAAAGAAAAACATACTGTAATCTTCATTCCTGACAAGTTGGAAGTTGACTACAGAAGGACATAAAGTACATGCTATCCTTTGAAGATCAAGGAACAATTGAACAAAGAAGTGAATACATTGTATGGAAATCTTGATAGCTTGTCATCAAAATTACAATGACTATTTTGTACTTTCTTAGATTTGTTCATATCTAAAAGCGGCAAAAGTTTCAGACAATTCAGGTACTGACTTTTCCTACCTTAACCACTAATTGGAAGAGAGAAGTGTGCACACAATCTTTGCCAAGTACTGTATATCAATCAACTTAACAACAAACACACAGGGATGAGATATTCAGTTCACATTTATATTGATGAATTAACTGTTAAGTGCCCAACAAATTTTGATATCAAGACTCACCAAATGTCAAGCATGTGGACAACTCTGTAAAGATCACAACAGTTTTAGTAACCCCACTGGGCACTTTGCAATATGTAGTGTGGGGGCAGTATGCCTAAAACATTACAGCGTATTGCCCAGCCGAACGGAGCTGCAGCCATCACAATTAATGCTGATGAATGTGTTTGGAGTTCACAGGGAGGGACATGCGGTCCTCCCAGCAGTAAAAGGCAAAACATAATTTTAGATGTCTTGTGTGCTAACCATGCAGAACAAACATCTTTCACTGAATGGCTATATTGGCTTTACACATACTTGTACTTGTAAAGGAAGTGACACGTTGTACAATACCAGTGCAACATGGTTGTGCACTACTACTCTTTGTTGGTTACGGTACAGAAAGTCAAGTACACACACACTTCAAAAGACCCCTTTTTCATCAAATTTTCATGTTTTCACGTTCATGTTTCTTTTTGTCTTCCTTGGTGGTTAAAGGAAGGGGTTTAGACAGGGAAGGAGGGAGGGATATTAAAGATGTGGGCTGTTACATGCTACATCAAATTTAGTAATTGAACATTCATACATCCTGAGCACTACGGTCAAGTGTAAAATCTAGTTTCTCATCCCAGTCTGCATGATTTTTCCACCACACACATACCTTTTTTTTTCTTGGTCACCAAAGCAGAACCTTTCCCTGGAAAAACAGTCTGGTACCAAGCACTGAAAATGTCTCTACTATGAGTCTTTAGCAATGTCTTTGCAATTTAATAGCACCACACTAAAATTTCTTGAAAAGTTAGGACAAAAAAAAAAATAGTATTTTGTTACTTGGCTTAAAAGAGGATGGGTGGAAGGCCACCCAGAGATCTGTAGCCAACAAAGAGTACTGCACAGTACTGTTCCAGTATGTTGACAAGGACAAGATTGAAATGCTATATGGGTGATAACAGTGTCCCACTGACTGAAACTTCATCATCTGCCATGCATCAGGGTTAGCCGGTTGATCAGGTGGTTTTTACCAGTACCTGTAAAAAACAGGATTTTATTGATCTCCACCAAAACTTTCACTCCACCCTGAAGCAGGGTACCCAGATACCCCCAGAATGATCCTGTACTTGGTTGAGCACCACAAAACATAACTTCTGTTAGGTTACGTGTTTGTTGTGAAGTCCTACAGTAATACTTTTATTTTGTTTTCATGTTACACTAACACCACTCCATGTACCTTACATACACCGTGAGACAGGCCCCTTACTGGCACAGGCCACAGACACAAAAAAGAAGTGTTAATAGTGGGGCACATACAGTATGCTGAATAGGACTCGATGAATAATGCAGTGATTGAGTTTGAAAATGTTATCTTGTGGGAAAAAAGTAATACATGAGGAGTATTTCATGAAATGTATGTTACTGAAACTTTGGACCTGGGTGGCAATGTCAGAACTCAGTGCTGACGTCATCAGTGCGGTATTGTACCCCAGGTAAAAACACTTTCATACAGTATGTGTTACATCTTCGGGGTTTGTTACACTTAGATGATTTTTCAGCCACTATTAAAATAGTAATTATCACCTTGAAGGGAAGTTATTTTTTAAGGGGATAAGGAACCACACATGCGTGCAGGAAGCTGCGGCTGGTATTTCACATTGGGTGAGTACAGTACCAACTCACCAACTAAAGATCAAATTTGGTGACTTTTTGCAAGAGGTAAGTTCACATTACTGCAACCTCAGCTGGGTAAACCTTGGACAACTTTAAAATGAAAAATTCACCTTACTATGAACCTCACAGGGATAAAACTCAGAATTTCCTGGCTGCTACTGTAACTTTCATTTCTTCAAATACCACCTCCAACATCCACTTAGTTACATCACTAATGTAACACATCACATAAACTTAGAAAATCAAGCAAATTGGTTAGAATTTGTGTACTCATCATGATACACTTACACACCAAAAATCAAACATATCCAAGCTTTCCTTCTTGAGATACTGTGTTTACAAGGTTTTCATAAGCTGACTTCTGTTGACCCAACTGATCTTTGACATCCACCAAAAGCAATAGGGTTCTTGTAACTCAATGTGGTACACCTACATCATAAGAGAGTCACTGTCCAAGCTTCCCTTCTGAAGATACCATACTTTTCACAGATACCAAGAAGATACCAAGATTTTCACACTTTGACCAATGTTGACCCCAATGAACTTTGACCTCCACCAAAACAAACAGTTCTTGATGTCCAAGCTTCCCTTCTTGAGACATAGCAGTTAAAAGGCTTACACAATTTGAACCCTGTTGACCCCAAGTGACATTTGACCTAAAAATGATAGGGTTCTTGGTATGAATGTGGTACACCTACTTACCAATCATGAGGATTTTCAAAATTTCTATTCTTGAGATATTGTGTCTATAGGGCTTTCAAAATCTGACCCCTATTGACCCCAACTGAGCTTTGACCACTAATTCTTGGAACTGATGTGCTGCACCTACATACCACACAGGATTGTACAAGCTTCCCTTCTTGAGGTATAATAAATTTACAAGATTTTCACAATTTGACCACTTTTGACCTCAAATGACCTTTGACCTACAGTATATTGAAGCAAAAAGAGTTTTTGTACTCAATATGGTACACAGGTCTGCATACCAAATATGAGATTTGAACAAGCTTCCCTTCTTGAGATATCAGGTTTACATGGTGGGCATCACAGCCATACACACACACACACACACACATACAGTACACGTAAATGCATTTAGGGTATGATTATCACTGACACCAATAATAGGACCATGTGTGCATCAAGGTGGATATTTATTACTGCCCATGTGTCTGTACAGTTTGAAGCAGTTTCCCATTAAGCCTTCCTGCATTAAAGTTCAACTTTACAGACTACATACTTGTGAAAAAGAGGTGTCTCAGCAGAAAGTGGCCTAAAAAGTGAAGACTGGGGATAGGCCTGTTACATTTTGGGATCACACGCAATTCATACTGCAGGGAAAGGGATATTGACAGAATGAGCACATTATGAAAAATTCTGTTTGCCCACAAAACATAGAATCAGGTTATGATAAAATACTGCAGCCTAAAATGAAGCTAAGAAACTATCAACACGCCTGACATGACCAGTGTTGCACCTACTGTAGACCCTGCTGATAACAGACATACTGTATACCTATAACAATTATTTTCAGGACAACAGTAGTGTTTACCAGTATTTACCAGTTTTCCTGATTTCTTAGCTCGTTTTCACCACTAAATGGGTGCAACAGGTTTTTCCTTGGAAAGTGCCAACTCTACATTGCATACATCTCTTAAAGCAAGCAGTGCTACATATCATTTGGACTTGAAAACTAGAAACTAACCCTAAAAGCACCCTGAATCCATTTTCAATCAGCTAGATGTGAGTAACAACATCATCACTGTTGAAAGCATTCTGTTGCAATTCCACACAGTTGCAGTGCCGTAAATGATGGAATGGGACTACAGCAGAGAAAAAGATAAATGTTTGAACATTCTTTTTATGAGCAAAAAATATGAGAGCACAAACGTATATTTTTCAACTAGGCTGTGAAATACTGTAATCTCTAAGTTTAAAAAAAGCTTACAGTAAGTCAAGCTTCATCAGGGGTCTTATGACCACTTCCACCATGAGCAAAAAGTAGCTGCATCTACTGGACGGTACTACACTTAAACTTGTCCATCGAATTGGTGAACACAAAAGCCATGTACCCACATGACCAGTACCCACACAAAAATTAAATTACCCTCACTCAGCATTGTACAGTAACCCTCTAGAGCTTGATTTGATCTTTTTGCTCACAGGAAGTGTCTCCTGAATCCCTTCTTGCAAACTGAATGCTAGTCAATAAATGTTTTATAGTTTTATATCATGAATCTTGTATTTTTTGCAATGGGTTTTCACCTTAAAACTGTCAATGGATAGAAATTGAAGCTGCTGGTAAATAGCCTGTCTGGTGATCTGTTCCAATTTAGAATATTCTTGAAGGAACAACCTTTGGTTCTGAGATTGCAACAGAGAACAAACCGTTATACTTAATACATAAACACAGACATTTGTCTGGGACATGAGATTACAGAACAAAATATTTTATTATATTATAATATATTACATTATATATTATATTATGATAATTTATATTTAAATTCAGGCACTCATCAGCGTGATTATGGGGGATGAAGTCAAATCTCTGGAAATTCAACCAGTTGTCATATAGTGGTTATGTCAAGTACACACAGAGATGGTTGCACCTTTGCCAAAACCAACTACACTGGTACTTGAAGGGAGACTATATGTACAAGAGTTCTGAGGTAACACTTGAAGTGACATCAGCAAGTTTAAACAGATAGCAGTGACGCTGAAGGCTTCAAATTCACATTACTATAGATAAACCAAACAGTTACTGCATGTTAAGTCAACATGACCCCAAAGGGTGAACAGTGAGGTCTTATTAACACTAAACACACACCGACTTTGATTACACGATGACTCTGTACGGGAACTGCACACTGGCTCTATCTACAAAATGGTCCATGTTAGACACGTAGAAAACAACTAAACAGACTCTCTGTAAATGGTGCAGTATCAAACTATGATGGACGAGCACTTGACTAAGCTGAACATATACTCTCCCAAATTGACACATCCATACCCTGTAGAAATAACAACAACAAACAAACAAATCTGTAAAGGTGTATACTATCATTACAAAGATGCCTACAAGGCCTGAAATTTACTGCACAATGCACATCACTGGTTACAGTATCATGTGAAATTATGAGCTTCCAAAAAAAATATCAACGATTGATTGGGCCGACATTCCGCATACATGCACACATACAGGTACATGTATACATGTGTAAATGTTCTATACAATTTCAGTTGTGAGTCAAGAAAGATTTCTATGCATGCATGCTACGACAGTTCAGCATGGTCTCAATGGTCACATTTGAATGTAACATCGTGTATGTGTATCAAAATGCCTCCGGGTCCTGTGGGTCTTCTAGCAAGCTGGATATTTCTGTGCTACCATCATTCAAAATAATGTAAGTGTGATACAGTAGCGGCATAAGAATGATTGCTGCAGACTAATAATACTCTACAATTCAGTTTTAAGGAAACTGCAATAATTTTCCAATGTAGGATTGCATTGATTTTGATTTGCATGAGTTGCTTGAAGTTCAGATTTATATTCAGGCATATATATCTTGTGGTTTTTGTTAACAAACAACATACATACATACAATTAGAGAATTTCAAGATACAAAGTTGCAGACCTTTTTGTTATGATAGACAAATAGACAATCTTAATTACATCCCTGATGGTTGCTTAAACTATACACACATCTACTTAGTATTTCCCAGTGACATCATTTTGTGTACAGGATCAGCACTACCAACAAATAGCATTGACTGCTTGAACCACATCTGTTCTTAAACATGTACCATTTTCAAGTCGTAAGCTGATTCCACTTCCTGTACAGTACCTTGGCCTAAAACCAATGCATGAGCAATACGAACAGGTTGAAATGTAGTTGTTGAATGGCTTATGGTGTACACTATTTTTCTTATTACAAAGTTATAGTAGGTTCAGGACACTCAAGTTGTTAGTAGACACTGTACCATTTCTATCTTTGCAAATTATCTGATTAACCATCCAGGCAGAATACTTTGTTTCCTAGTAACTGACAGTTAGTGTTTTCTTAAATCTTGCAATCTGTCTGCAGGTCTCACCACAATCATAAGTTGTGATCATGAAACATTTGATCATATTCCTGCTACAGATTCAAGGCGGTGTACTGGAGAGAGGCATGGCATTCCAAAGAGTTTTTGTATCTGTTTTAATATCTGTACAACATTCAGGAAAATAAAAAAGTGCCAAACTCTTTTCTTAATGTGTTGGCATCTATTATACACACTACCATTGCCTTGGTTAATCTAGCATTTTCCTACTCTCTTGATACACACAGCATAAATTGGACTTAAACATAGTGACAACTTTTCTAATACCTCAAAACATTGCAAACTTGAGAAACACATAACAATCGTATTTACGCTACTGTACAGTAGCTTACAAATACTGTGATCTTTAAACTGGTTTCACACCAGTCTTGCCTGACCATGTAGTTGAGTCTGGTCAATCATGTCCAGAAGAGGTAAAAAGTAATGATGTCTGTACGCTTTATTATAGTGTTGTATCATGACATCACTGTCGCATGTTCAAAATAAAAAATTCAAAAGTTGTAGAATGAAGAAAATAAGACATTGCTGAATCATACAGTCATCATTCATGTAGATTTGATGTGAGATATGAGTCTCACAGTAAGGCCAGCGGTAATGATCGACATGTAGTGAGTCTTGTCAATGTAAGTTAACCAGATGTTACAAACAAAAACAGGGTGATGGACATCGATGCAAAAAGTAAAGAAACAATCTCAATATGAATAGGGCTCAATTCTTTCCATGCACTTAACTATGGGCATTTCAGAGATGATTACAAGTTTGAAAAGCAGTTAAAAATTACATGTACAGACAAAAAACACTCATTGAAATCATTAGTGCATCTAACTCTAGCCTTATCCCATAACTACCCCAAAATAACAAGCTTAGACATTTCTTTTATGAAATAAGTGAAATGCTGGAAGTTAAGTACAGAATATCCCACCACAGCCAGGGATCGTGTACTGAAAACAAGGAGGCACACACTCCAGTCGCGGTCTGCACAAACGGGAGAGTATTTTTGAAAACGACACAGTACTGTTGGTGTGTTGAGTATGTTTCCTGGGAAATTTGTCATTACACTGTAAACTTACCATAAATTGTGTCAGTTACAGTGTGCATTGGTTCAGTTGAGAAACAAAAATACTGAAAAGTGCATGAAGTTGATGAACATAGTGATCTTGGAATAACTGCAGAATTAAATGCCAGTCAGTTTCAAGGGAACACTCTCTTAAATTATGGAGTCTCTGTCGAATATTCTGCTACATGCAGTGTCAGTGCAGTTCCCCAACTAGATACCACATATTATATAACAATTTTTATGGCATCATGCTACAGTAATAGAGCATTAGAACTTTGATCAAGTTGGCTTGATAAGGGAAAAAATGTGTCCCATAAAGAGGCACGGCATAGCGAAGACACATGATTATGATGTCATGCTGAATGACTAGAAAATTAGGACTTTGATCATTCTGCCTTGATGGGAATGTCCCAAGCAGTGGTACAGTCACACCGCCACAGTGACATATACTTATCATCATCATAAAAATGCCATGATGGAAACAACAAAAATAAAAATAGCCTAATATGTACCCGAGGGAGTCTTTGAGAATTATGCAAAAATAAAGGCGATGTATGCCATTATGCATGTATGCCTCTTATTATAGATTTTGCATGTAAACCATCACATACTTCTAGTTTAAATTCTTTGCGTACCATTGCACCATGACCGTGGCTCCATGAAGGGCAACATCCATCTATGTTGATAAACCATGACCATGTTCCCACTTACGCAGTGGGTAGCATTTGGGCCATTGCACCCGCTTGCAGCCTCCGAGGTGAGTAGCATATCGCTCGAGCAGGGAGTTGATACTCCCTGGTTCGAGTTTGCACTTGCCGTCAAAAACTTTTTAGCGTAGGCCTAGGTCTAAGTTACTCATGACATGGGAAAGACGTGATTCGCGCAATACCTACATATGACACGGTCTAGGCATAAAAACTTGTGAACTCCGCCTAGGGCCTAGCAAGGAATAAGTTGAGATGCATCCGACTCCGATATTGCAATGCAATCTCACATCATAAATCTCATACAAAGTTTAAATCTCACCTGTCAGGCATATTACGTTGCTAAAGAAAGCCAATCCCTACTCAGAATTCTTTGACATACACCACTTGTAACTTCTTGGTTCCACTTCGTGTATGTTATGATGAGTGGATATAAATAAACTGTTGCATCGTGGAGCAAAATCTCCAGCGCGCGGCGAATATTCTGGTGCGATCAGTGTATGTGATTGGTAACAACGGAAACTTTTTTTGATCTTTAGAAGCGAGCATGCGCACAAGCATACAATGTTTATCACCAAAAAAGCAGTTCCAGCTGGCCCTAAATCAAATCGAAGCTCAATTTACAGTGATGTCATGGCTATAAAAAGTAACACTCAGTTCTCACATCCCGAGAAAATGGCAGTGCTAATTTCGAAAATAATTAAACCAACTAAGGACACTTTTCAGAGAAATTTATATTGACCCGAGAAGTTTACTGATTTGCCTGATTATCATGTAATTGAGTAGCTATGGTCCTGAGGTTCCTTAGAGTTCAAGGTTATAAAAAAGTACTCTATATATAAAAATCCGTAATAAGTGGACTGAGTAGACATAATAATTTCGAACTTACCTGATAAAGGACAATCAGGATGTTTATTTCAAAATCGTTCCGATACTTGTCACTCCTACAATATCCGTTAAAACTGTCTTCTGAAATGATGTCACGATATTTTTTTTCACGATATTTTCGCAATCTCATCTTTAACTGACTCGCCGTCGTTTGGGATGTAAGCGTATAGCTATCAATCTATGGGATTTGCGGTTTTCATGGAAAGATTTTTTTTTTTCTTTTTGAAAGTCATCATCCGACGTCTTCTAACGATGAGACTGTTTCTACATTGTAAAGGAACACATTTTCGTTTCATTGAGGTAATCGTATGGTGGTTGCCGGAGATGTAATGTTTCACAAAACGTTAAAAAGTTATATTTCTTGTGATGAAATAAAAGGCTGTCAGGATCATGACCTTTAGCTGCATGCATTTGTTGTGCTCAACTTACAAGGCTTAACTCACAAAATTACAAGCATTTATCCTGCCTACTACAATAATTGAAACTATTGACATACATACATGGTATTGATCCTACCATGATAATTTTACAAACTAGTGAAGGAGAGAACTACTAATTGAAATTTACATTGTGTCCCATTTGTGAAAGGAGGATAGAGAGTTGGAAAACACATCTTACATAACATTTGCACTTTCTTTCTCCAGATTAAGTAGAAGCATACCTATTTGACAGATTTGTGATAAAAAATGATCTGCCAATAAAAAATTTTGTTAGAGAGCAATAGAGAGAAGAAAATGTTGATATTTGAATTTTCCTTATGTCATGGCCCCCTTGGGCTCTGTGGGTAGACATTGACAGCCTTCAATCAACAACTTTCCTCTGCAAAGTTAAGGAGAGGCATAAAACACACACTCATGAATATTATCTTGCCGGTCACAACATGAAAAAATTAACGTTTTTTTTCTCTCTCTCTCTCTTAAAGTTTTTAATGACTACACTCTGGGTTGTTTCAATAGCGATGATATATTGATATTAATATGTGTATTTTTTTTTTCTACCAACACAGAAAATAAAAAAAAGTGGGGCACTGTCCTAAAACTGGGTCAAGTTGTCCCCATAGTGACTCACTTTATACAGAGTGAATCACTATAGGGACAAATTGACTCAGTTTTAGGACAGTGACTTACTTTTTATTTTCTGCGAAGATCGCTGTATGCTGACCACAAAGTGTGTAGCTTTCACGGGACTACGAAAAATATATGCCTTACTTCAGCATGGATGGTGTTGGCTCAATTAAGTATTTGAAATACTTAATATTCTTCCGAACTATATTTCCTTTAAAAGTCGGTCGAAAAGTCTCTGGCAGTAGAATTTTCAATGTCTGTAATATCACATATAAGCTACATTTACTCTACTTACAGAAAGTCAGAAACAGTAATTTACAACTGCAGTTAAAGGTGTTTGCCTGGTATTTGTATTCCACAGAAGATGCACTCAACTGTAACCATACCAGATTTTCGATACCATAAGATCCTGTTATAGGCCTACATGAGACTCAAAGATAATCCATGCCGAAGCAACTCCACTTACACAGTTGGCTGACGGCAGACCCATGGTGTCCAGAGGAACGGAATTTGCATATATTACTTTGAAAAAGTAGTCGTAAGCCACATGGCGATTGAACCATCTGATGTTCCACGTCTATAACACATTGGTCATAGTGAAAAATGTTTTTTTTTTACAACACTACAGTTCATACATGGTAATGAATTTTATTTCCATTGATAAACTACTAGCGCCTTGACCAAAAAAAAGTGTTTCTTGCTTCAGATAAATTTTCGAATAAGGATTAAGTTAGAATTTGTTTTTGAAAATTTTGGGCACCCGCAACTCAACTATAGCTTCTTCTACAAAGTAGTTGTTTAGGTTAGTCTAATCTGAAGGTAACACAGTATCTTCTTGTGAGACTAATAAACAGGGGCGTAGCCAGTATTCTTTTGTGTGTGTGTGTTGGGGGGAGGGGACAAATCGACTATTTGTCACCCCAGTCAGGAGGAGAGTTCTAAGGGAATGGGGACCCCCTCCCCTTTGCCCTTTCTTATTGACCCAATCATGGTGCACAATTGTCTTTCTTTCGTCACCCATACAAATGAACCTAAAATAAAGGTTAAAAAAGGGGGGCCTTCAGGACTAGCGAAGCGGCGCACCACAATCGGTTGGCGAGGAGCGCACAAGAAAATCTTTGGTTTTTCACCCACCCCCCGGGTGGTGGCGGGAAATGGCGCTTCCGAGTGTTCCAAGCTGCATGTACCCATCCAAACATGTACCCATGAAAGAGTGATCTCTTGTCTGCGATTTCCCAATTATTATAGGCCTAATGAGATAAAAATCAATGTATGAAAAATGGCAATCATCAGCTGGGTTGCGTTGATGAGAAAAATCATACTGAATTATCGTGTTTCATTTTCTCTTGGAACAGTTGGCAAATAGTAAGTGTATGTAAACATACCTTTAGATCCCACTTATGTATTGGTTAATAATGACCAATTTTAAACTTGAACATAACATTGAAAATTGAGATAGACGGTTGAACATTATCTAATGAAACGGAGCCACACATGCAGGACCCGATTGAAATT
>VJOZ01172993.1:621-11244 GCA_009801055.1 Stichopus horrens | reverse complement strand
CCCCCATGGATAATCAGATGAAATTGCTAAAACATTCTGCTGAAAAGCACCTTTTCTAAAAGACATGCTAAATGATCGGATAATTCAAACAGCTGAACAGAGATCCAACGAAATCACGCCCACGATAAGGAAGGAAAAACTAACAATTGATGGGTGTGCCAAAAATTTAACATCAATGATTTTGTGATCGTAGGCCGAGGCATTCTGCAATCTTGGGTTATCATCGGGTAAGTTTGTTTGTATTTCAATGACTAATAAAGGCCGACATGGAATAGCGACATAACTATAGTTGGATAAAAATCATTTTGTTCTAATGATGGCATTTTTCAGTAGCCTGGTTAATAAGAATCCAACTGTCCCCCCTCCTCCCAAGAGAATCTTCTCCCTCCCATCCTCTTCAAACCCCCAGCTACACACCGCAAGAAGAAAAGTAAAGTAGGGAATCCTACCATCTTGCTCTCAGATTCAAAATGATTACCTTTTTGGTCAGCAAGTTTGTCCAAATGTGTGCCTTGACCTCAAACAAAAGTTTGGTTACACCATTGTTTGTTTCCTTTTTCGCTTGAAGAACTCTTTCCTGTGTTAGTAATATCTTTGTTAGGATGGGATTAAAGGATCGGGAAGTTGGTATTGAAAAGGAAAATCTTTAGTAAATAAGGGGGAACAAGTTTTTCCCCCCCTACAATCCCTGATTATCACGAAACAGTCTCACATGAAAGTGATTTTCAAAGAAATCAAAAAGATTTTTTTCTCTTGAGAATACATTTCTACAGATGGAATTTGAACCGCTGAACAGTGATAGGTCGACTAGCAAACTACAGATTGTGAAAAATGAATGAGAGAGGAAAGGCTACGTGGTCCTTGAAAGTGAGTGAGGATGGTAAATTCCTCTCAAGGAGGATGCTAATATGAAAGATATGAAAATAAACAAAGTGAAGATGAAGGACACCGAGAGGAGAGAATAGTGAAGGAGGCCTGATGACTGGCTTTACTAAACTCCGACAGCAGGGGAGACATGAAATTATGATACAAGGGTGACAAAGGGTGTTGTAGTGGAACCGTGGTAGAAATGACTTTTACAAATTGTGTTGCATTTGATATACCAGATTTAGAACTCGAGAAACGCTCGCCAACGAGCCTGCTGCCTGGGATGTGGGAGAAGAAATAAAAAGGAAAATACACGTAAAAAGAAAATACTTGGCTGCACTGTACCAAGAAATTGCTATTTTTCTAGCTTATTTTGGGTCTTTGCTTGTGGCCAATGTCTCAAGGAAGTACTTTAGTGACTTCTGACTGGCGATAGCTTGTTAGTAAGATAAGCTCTACCAATGAAGAAATCTCTGGTTTCTATTGGCTCATTGTACTTTAGTACTTTTATGAGTATTCATTAAATGTACAAAACCTTTGAAATACCAAACCTTGACTATAATATTTTACTGCCAACATATTGAACTTAATACAATAATATCCTCACAACGATGTGGCACTGTCTGTGTACTTTGGCTATCATGCAAACGTAAAAATAAGTTCCAACCATAATCAGACTAAATCAAACACAATGCGTACATCTACTTGCATAGGACATTTATTTTTGATCTTTTGGTCTGCATGTATATATATGTATATAGACACCTAAACAGAGGTAGTGGTTCAAATTGCTTTCTGGTTGTTTCAGAACTTCATGGTCTGTGTATGACAGGCTCAAATTTCGAGAAGTAAATACATCACTGAAAAATATGTGATTGTGAGGCTTACACAAATTAGCACTGAAATATATGCTATGCTGTTCCTCTTTTCCATTTAAGTTCTCTAAATATTGCTCTTGATAAAAATTTACAATTTGTGGATCCCTTTGAATGCAAAATGATGTTCTACAGAAACCAAACAACTTTAATAGTGGAAAGGCTTACTTCCTTTACTGGCTTTTGGGGTACTCATCCATATACTCTTCAGTAAAAACATGCTCCACTGAGAGTCAATTTAGAAGATCTACATAATCAACAGACCATGTAAAGAATAATTTACTTGGATCTAATATGACAAGGAACGAGGGATTATTTACCTTGTTCTTTCACTTTTGTATCAATTGACAGTGTCAACATCGTGAGGGCACATGGAAACAAAACTTACTCCTAAACTTGTTTCTCCTCAAACTAATTGCTGGTAACTAAGTATCATCGTGTTTCAAAATATTTATTACAGAATGTACCATGAAACATCTGCTCATTTACATTACCTAATGTGAAGCAGCTCCTTTTAAAAATTACTACAGTATAGATAAAATTCAAGTAAAAAGTAGACCACATTTTCCAACACCTATACCATTTCTACACATGGATCATGACTCTCAGCTTTATCCAACTTGAATATACTTACCACTAAGTTGATGTTTTCCCCTGGAATGGGGTGGCAGGAGTGCGACAGACCAGAATGGAAGCACGCACCTAGCCACAGCTGGGGGCAAGGGGGTCATGCACCACCCCCCAAAAAAAAACATTCAAAAAATTTCCAATACAAGGTCCTGATATTTTGGAATACAAATTACAGGAGAAAAAAATGAAATCTCCCACCAATTTGCATTAAGAGCCCTAAAAAGGCAGCAATTTTCCAAGGGAAAGGAATCCCCCTCCACATAGACCACTGCCCCAGAATTTCATTGCCATCAAAATTCCAACATTGATGTGCCCCCAACCAAACTGATCATTCTGCTTTATGGACCTGGAAGGCAGAAGGATAAAGAGTAGGTGATGAGGAGTGGGAAGAGAGGGGGGATTTCAATGATGTATGATGTTATCGACTTCGATGATGACCATTTACTTCTGATATTAAACTTTGCAACAATATTCAAATTGGCCCTTCAGGCTGATTTTTTGACATACGCTGACTATGGTGAGAGAGCTTGCTTTCTGTTTCGACATTTGCTTGGACTTTTTCTGTCAGTATAGAAGTGAGCTGCTTGTAGATGCGATATTTCATGGTCTGTCCTCAAATACACAATTCACCCCCAAGGTTTCACATCCCCAACAACAGAATAAACCATTTTGTCTCTTTTAATCTCATTCTTTGTCAAAGTTCACTGGAACATAACAGAAGCACCAGTACCTTCAGCTGCTTTGGAGAATTTCAAGAAGGCAACAAGTTTCACTCACTTACCGTTAATGACCTTTGATTGAGTGAGTTTGTTAAAATGAAATGTGACCGAGTATTCCCTTTGAGTCTGTACAAAACTACAGTACCAAAGTAAGGAACTGTCTATTCATGAAAAGTCTAGTAAAAACATGCAAGTGATGATAACAAACTCATTGTCACCTAGCGACGAAAAGAAAAGCAATGTGTCTTATCAAGTCAAATAACCAGCTCGTCAAAACGCCAGGAGGAAATGTAGTTTCGGTCCATTAACACACAGATCAAACTTCAAAATGAGTATTTCCAATAACTCACCCCTTTCGTTTTGAACAAAAGCAAGATCATGAAACAAAAATAAAGGAGCCATCGCTGATATTGACTCAAAGATCAAATGGAAAAATTGGTCGACATCAACAATGGCAGGAATATATCAAAACACTTGCCACAAATTGAAGCAGATCCCCACTTCAGAAATGATGAGAGAAGCCTGAGGATTTCAATCCATTTCATGAGCTGATTAGTTGCTTCAACTTTACCCACTTTTGGAATCCAATTGAGTCGGAAGTGATTGAGATCCTCAAAGGGTCGCATAAATCCAAATTGTTGTGATTAGTTGGATATGGTAGTAATGTTAGACGACACCCATATTCAATGTATACCCCTATTTGATTTAACTTGAGCATATTGAACATGTATTAGTAAAACTGTTAGGAATACTACAAGGGAATTCTTCCAGGTAGTGCAAACTACGTGGCTGTCGATAGTCGTCGACGGTGCAACCAGGGACCTGCACTCCGCTTGTCTCATTGGGGAAAGAAAATTCTGAACAAGGGCACGCTTTCGAGTGATTACCGTTAGAATAGAGTAAAATCATCATGAAACGATGTATCCAAAACTAATTAGGTCGATACCACAGATATACTCATCTATACTTATCTATACTTGTCACATGAAGAACCATGAAATTGTAAAGCAAAATTGATCCAAATCAACAAAAATTTAATTTGAGATCAAAATCAACACAAATTAATTTTAGACCAAAGAAAACTTTTGATGTAAATAAACTGAGTTTGACGTTTGTTTTTTGCATTTTGCTACAGATACACTTGCCTGTATAATGTTACAAACCCATTCTACAGCAACGAAAGAATTTATCCCACCATTTGTTTTTTTTTTTTTGTCACTTTTAGCCTTGCACTATTTGATGTACAAAATATTAGCATACAAAAGGGAACAAAAATAAAAAAAACAAAAAAACTCATGAATGGAAATTCAGGTTTCAAATTAAGTGGGATTGTTTCTGTAACATGAAATAAACTATAATGAGAGGGTACATACATTGGTGGCTATGGGAAATGGGAAACTTGATTGATGAAAGTGCAAAAAGTTGTGAGTGCTCTACCCCGTCAGATTAATACTTTTACCTGAGGATGTACTTTACACCACATTCTGTAGGAATGTGGATGCCATTGTTTTTTTTAAGTATGAAAGAAAACAACCATGTCACCTTGACAGCAAGACTTCTTTTTTTAAAAAGAGCTGGAAAAAAAACACAATGGTCATAACCATGACCATTTTTTGGTTTTTGTTTTGTAATCGAGCATGAGAAGGTATCATATTAATTTGAAACAAATCTACAGGGGGAAATAATTGAGAGAATGGTGCTGTTACCTGTAAACAAGAATTTCACCTCCATCTCAACAACCTCTTTCCACATTCTTCCAGACAAAGCCTCTCTCTGATAAAAAGAAACCAATCTGGCATTTGGTCCACATCTACTCACCAACTGCAAGGTTTGTTTAAGAGTGACTACTGCATACAGCTACGCATGTCCGAATACTACTCGAGTAACATTTCTAAAGGCCTTCACAATAAAATGAACAAACAGAGAATAAACTTCAAGAAGTATTCTGAACCATTCATCAAATAACCTTTCACTGCTTTTAGTTTCAAATCAAGGTTTCCACTTGTTGCTACACATCCTTCGGTGACATCCCATTTCAGGCCACAGTACTTCCAAAATTTTAGCACAGCAGTCTGCATACCTCTCTAATCCCCTCCCTGACCCCTACTACTTGGGGGACCAGACTATTTCGTGAGTTATCATTATTTCCCTTCCACCAATCTGTGCACGGGTATGAAAATTATGGATTTTATTACCGACACTGCAGTCAACGAAAGATGCTTCGATGAAGTAAGAACGAACAGAAAGAAAAGGAAAAGAGAATACAATGAAAAACCAAGGAGCGACAAACACAAAAAAAAAAAGTAAAAAAAAGTAAAAAAAAAAAAGAAAAATGTTAAAACAACCAATGGGGAAGAATGACAGCGTCTTTTGTTTTCTGCACTTTCTTGGGAGTAATTACTCACTTTCATAATGATGTAAAAATAATAGTTCTATGAAAACTTTGTGATTGTAGATTTTATTTATAAAATGACTTCAAAGTGAACTAGATCCATTCCCAAGGTGCACAACATATACAAATAAAAGAAGATGGGAGAAGGTAGTAGGTGTAAATGTCAAATACTAGGTCCTCACACACTAACATGCGAAACATGACACACAACAGAAACATGATGCAATATACTGTATGCAATTTATCCTACGAGATCACCGTTTTGGCATTAAACGTGGAGGAAATATCTCTGGAACGTCACAGCGATGTTAAAATGAAACCCAGAAACACCACGGTGGGTAAATTATGGTGCCTTTCTAGAGACATGAGTATCTTTTTGGTTTTTTTCTGAAATATGGTCTGAGGAATGTGAATGAGTTGCTACGTAACTCCATTCTACAAAATGACAAAAAAAAAAACGAGATTTTGCTGTGTCTACATAATCCTACTGACAAAGAAAAAAAACAAAGGAATGAAAATATACCAACTATGGTTTCAATTCACCTTTATGGCAAATATTTGAAAAAAAAAACAAAAAAAAACGTAAAACGAAAGTGCCCAAGATGATTCACAGGTTGGTGACATAATCAAGTAAGAATCTCACCAATGCCTCACTGATTTGGGTCACAAATAAAAGAGAGAACATACATGTGCAAGAAGTCAGAAATGTACAGTCAGGAAGATCACAAAAAGAGTAATGATTCCTCGATTCTCCTGTCCCAGTTCCACTCACTTTTTGGCGACATTCATGTTTGCCAAGGAGAAAACAAAAGCAATAAACCTTTTTGCATTTTATGCATCCTGACTGTGCATCTTATATGAAAAGTCCAGTTGTGACGTCTAAAGTTTCATCATTTCTCTGGTAAACTTCCCAGTTCCCACAATGTCTTAACATCAGTCCATCCTATCCACTGATGAAATTCGATGCGAATCTACCTACGGTTTATGGCCGAGTTCTTTCTAGGGTAATGCTGTGATTGTTGTCTGCATAATCTGAATGGTATTCTGCTACAAACCATCACTTTCTCGAGCACGTTCTCAAAAAGGAAAGCTGCACAGAGTAGATGTACTGAGATTACGGCTTTTTGTCCAATGGCATGAAAATGCTTGAGCCAAAAACAAGTGACGGTGGAAAATAATTAACTTCTACGATGTTGAGAGGAATTCCAGACACTAAATTATCAAGCCCCTCAGAGACTTTGGCAAAATGCTTTCTGTTTCAATGGAATGAATATTGTGAACTTCAATCAGACTGGGTCAGGGTCATTGCCTTGGCAACAGCAAGTTTGTAACCATTAGTCCTTGTCTAACAAATGCACCACACTTGACTGTCCCCATTCACAGTGCTGAAAGATGTATACATTGTGACAAAATTAGTCCGAGATCTGACCGGTTTAGCGCTGTTACCATGCAAGGTTGCCGATGGGAAATGTTCAGGCATGGCCGTAGAAGTCAAATACTAGAGTGATAAACTTCAAAGCCAACAGAAACATAATCTCACACACTTTAGAAAATACTTTTCTAGAGGAATGAAAATCAAAAGTCACCACTAAATTAGCTTCATTCATGCTTTCAAAACTGTGAAGTTCTAGAATAATGCATTAAATGACCTTCCTACCTGTCACTAGTTTTAAAGCATTTCATTTTTGTTTTTTGTTGTTTTTTTTTATTTGGTAATTAAGGTACAAAAACTGCTGTGTCAGAGAGCTAGAACTCCTAAACTGACTTAGAAGTGCAAAATTGACTCTTTTTAAATTTCAGTGGCACATTACTGTTGCACTATGCCCACAACCACAAGTGTGTCAAATTGCTAAATTATTGCACCAAAAATCGAGCCATAGCATCTTGGCAGAAGCACTGTTGGTGACCCACAAATGAGGTCTTTTTTGCATTATTTTACGTAATGGCACCAAAGAGTTGAAAGGCAGGTGTATCATTTCAATCTTTTTTTTTTCTTGTATGATTTTCAGTCTGTTCTGAAGTAAGATACATACACAACATCACTCACATTATTTGTAAAGTGACACCTTTTAAAGTATTCGCAATGCAGTGTTGTTACTTCAAAGCTAGACTCCGACTTGAACTCCTCTTCATGAGTATGAGCACTAACATGAAAGATATTAATGAAACACCACGAACAATCCAGATGGAACAGTGGACATTTGACTGTACGTCGAAAATAACTCGCTCTTTTGGCCTTCCATGATGATGTGGACTACTGTGACTGGCTTACCGGCATCCAATTATAGGCAGTGGGTTCAAATGGTTTTGATGAATGGAACCGCTTCCCTTGAGTGGGATTAATTGCTGTAGAATGTTTTGCTACAGCAGCTTGTTGCAGTTTCCATTTTAAGCGTACTGTCAAATGATGTCTAAACATGAATGAACTGTTTTCAAACTCATACTAAAAAATTTGTTCACATCACACTGAAAAGCATCAACTTTTCTAGTTCATGAGAGATAATAAATCAACCATGGGTTGTTGCACGTTTTTGGAATCAGCAGATGTGTGCTGAATGAACGCAATATCCTCAAGGTGATGCAAGTACACTGTTTATCCAATGACATTACAGAACAGAACTGTCAGCCAGTGACAGCATATCTGCATTGAAACAAGGGAAACTCTAAGACTTTAATATCGACAACTCTAGCCTTTTCAGCAATATTCACTCTTCATGCTCCCCCCAAATATTTTTTGCCCAACTGACATTCACCTAATATTAAAGTCAAATGATCTATGAATATTTGCACTCTTACACCATCAGCTCAAAATATTATAATTCCATAAATAATGCTGCATCTGTCACACAGTCGGTCAATTTGTCTGTATGTCTGTCTCTAGGTCCAGATATTTACTTTTCGCACAGTTCTAACCAATACATGACACCAAACACCAATAACCATTCCCTTTAACTGAGATGCACTTTTTGCTTTCAAGGAAAACGATGAAGTCTGGATTTTGCCACCAAATTTGTTCTACTATTTTGCAAACCCGTTTGAGGAAACGGTCCGAGCATGAAATTCAATTAATATAGAGCATCGAGTATGCAGGATGATGTGAAAACATGTCAAACCTTTACTTACTACGGTTCTGCAAAGTGCGAGTCATACCATAGGCTACGTACGGTTCATGCAGTAGTGAATCAGTGTTATAGAGCATGCAAAGGGCTATTACACACCTGTTGGAGGTTTATTGTGTTGCTACGGTTTCCTTTCCCACGACACTTCAAAAAATGAAAAAAGGGAGACGCATAGATGCTGAAAACACATCGCAGCTGAAGAAAAGCATACAAGGTACATTGCACTGGGTAGTGAGAGGGGCGTTCGAGGGGCGTTCGAGAGGTGGAGGTTCACTCGGTAATACACTGCGGTGGATTTGATTCTTACAAATTGGGTATTAAAGCATCCTCAATTTTGATCAAGATGCTACGTGCATTCACCCATTTTTCGTTTTTCGTTTTACGTGCTAATCAGGAATCAGACAGAATGAAGTGGAGGTAATGGAGAGATCATGTGATGACCATACAGGACCACATTACGATCTTTTCATTATTATTCAGCCTGAGTCCTTCCATTTCACAAAATTACTTTTCAAAACATGCTCAGTGCTTTAGAGACCACTGGATAACACCACAGCCACCGAAACGATCGACTCTTTTCAAGACACAATCTGGAAGTATTTCGCTTTGGTTAGGGGCAAAACAACTGCAGCATGTAACGAGTCATAACCATTAAGACCAATGAAAGTGAGACAAACTGACAAGCCAACACCTTAATGTCAGTTCTTGATCTAAGAAACTGTATCTACTGCAGGGATACATGAATCAGTTCTTTCATTGGAAATACATCTCAAAGAGTAATACGTACCAGCCGAATATCCTTGACGGTGAGTTTCTTGAACCAGTTGTTGTAAGTCAAGGAAGAAATAATTGGAACTAAATCTCTGTGGATATAATGTTGAAAAAGCAGATACCAAGATTACTAAAAGGGTGTAGGTGGATGTCAGCATACGGCATGGCATTTTACTTCAGTCTGATACATTCAGTAATGAAGGTTTTACTTCACAACGTTGTAAGCAAACTGTTTTGTACCCTGTTTCCTCTCACTGTTGGCAAAATACATTTCTACAATCTTCGCACTGCCTGTAAATTTGTCTTTACACTCATCATTTGTGTTTCATTGGTAAATTTTCCATAAAGTGAACATTCTTTTTTTTTACTCTTTTTTCCTTTTTTGTCAGTGATGCAATGTAAACCCTCATCTTGGCAAACACTACAACCATCACTATCCCATAAAGTGCAGTAGTCACTGAATCATTTTGTGCTCATTAATTTCAAGAAATAGAGTTCCTGTTAACTTTGTTCATGGACAGTCAAAGTAGAACAAGCCACTTTGCTTGAAAAACTTGATTGCTTTCACAAAAAGAATAAGCTTAATAAGCAGTGACTTGAACATTCCCATATCCTTGAAAAGGTGTGACAATACCTTTGACAAGGAAAGAAAAAGAAACAAAGACCATGACAATAGCAAGCAGTGTCAAAGCTCATGTTGACGCTATTAAACTCCACAACACTTCAGGTGGTGTTGAAATGCAGTGAGAAGATTCCTTTTACATTGCAATAATGCTGCAATGAGCTTCCTCTTTCCTCAGTGATGAACAATTTAATAGCCACCAAACATTTCAAAATAAACAATACTTATTGTTGGAACAGCAAGCAAAGTTTCTATTGTAATGATCACTGAAGAACGAAGAAAACTATGGAGCTAGTGTTGAAAGTATCAAAGTTGACACCAGAGGGGGAATAATAAAATACCTAATGGCTCCACAAATGCAAAATTGGCATTGCCTCAACTTCAGAATTTGCTTAGATCTTGTCAATGTGATGTGAGAATCACAGAAACTGAAGGATGGCAATCACAGATTCCTACAATTTTTTTTTACTTTATCGTAACAAGTAGTGCCCAAGAAGAGGTAACAATCTGAAATCATTTTGCACCCTTATCTTCTTTACAAAAATCTTTATAATTAAGATTAAGTACCTGATCAAGGTGGTGGTCACTGTCTACAAGGTAAAATGTTAGCAAACCAAATTTAATGCAA
>VJOZ01171011.1:3154-15840 GCA_009801055.1 Stichopus horrens | reverse complement strand
CAAGAAGGGAAGGTTAGACAGATTCCATACTTAGTATGCAGGTGTACCACATTGAGAAGGAGAGTGCTATTGGTGGCAGTCAAAGGTTATTTGGGATCCACAGTGGTCAAATTGTGAAAATGTTGTAAACATAATATCTCAAGAAGGGAAGGTTGGACATATCTCATATGTAATATATAGGTGTATCACATTGAGTAGAAGAACCCTAATGTTTTTGATAGAGGTGAAAGGTCATTTGGGTCAACAGTGGTCAAATTGTCAAAACCTTGTAAAAATATCTCGAGAAGGCACTTGGATAAATCTCTTATGTAACGTATAGTTGGCTCACATTGAGTAGAAGATACTGATGTAAATGGAGGTCATTTTATGTCAACAGGAGTCAAATTGTGGAAACCTTGTTAACATGATGTCTCACGGAGGGAAGCATGGATAGATCTCATATGTAATGTGTAGGTGTTGTATCACTGTAATATGCAGTTACGATTGCATGTTGAGACATGATACATATCAGTCATCATACATAAGATTCATCCAAATTCTCATAGTGAAGTCATCAAAACAACAATGAATTTGGTATTCTGGTTGTCTTCTTCAACTTCAACCTAGTGTTGAACCTTCTAGTGAAACACATGTCGTCTCACGAGTACATGACTCTCTAGTTGGCATAACTGCACTTACTACACCATAATACTTTCCATTGATGGTTCATAAATTGTAGCACTGAGTTTTGTTTATAACCACCAATTTTTCTTTGGAACATTAGGATACACTTTCTGTCTTCCCCTCAATGTATGTCTTTTGTCTTACTTATGCTTATTCTAAATTCCACTTATTTTTTTTCTACTTCTTTTTTTTTCTGCTTTTACTTTATTTCATTTACACTTTTTTCTACACTGCTATTACTTTAGCACCAAGCTCTGGTTAAAAAGCTAATGTCAATGGGAAAGATGAAACCTCCTTCCCCTGAACTTTCATCAACAGACAACGAAAGAGAAAACAGCCGACGTAGTACATTGATAGATGTGGTAACTGTCACTACAGGGCATGTCCATAATCAGTGTGAACTTTATGGCCTAGATGAATAGTCTAGTTATGCAAACACTTCATGTTAAAGTGGTATATTTGCTGTGCCAATACTCAGTATCGCTTTAGCGTGTTCTTTACTAGACAGAATGTGCCTGTTGAGATACTAACAGAGAGTTTATTAAATGGCTTACCCTCAAATGGCTGTAGCAGTCCCACTAACAATGTCAACAGTTAAGATCCAATAAAACAGCTGCAATTGTGCCATAAAAGTTTTACTGTACTGTGTCATAGATTTGAAAGATGATTCTCTCCTACCTGACAAACTTTTTTTTAGTCATCGCTTACCAGCAACCTCACTCTGCAGCTTCCCCAGGGAATAATTACATTTAATTTACAAACCTGGCTTTTCCCATTTCATACAAACTTTAGTATATATACCCTCAGGATTTCCATATAGCTGTCAGAAAGATGAACATATGCATTTTGCATAGTCCTGTATAGTGCCAAAATATGCAACAACTTGTGTTAATTCTCATTGCATTTCATAACTTGCATCAATCATTGCCCTCAGTTCCAGCAGACTTAAAATGTAATCACAAGAACTTGGGGGTGACTACACATAGGGAGGAAATAATTACTTTATTGTGTAATACTTGTCATCACAAGTATTGTGATGACACCATTACTCTGGATATAAAACCTACATGCCAATCAAAGAGATTTTTAATTTGTAGACATGCTGTGACTCATCTTGAAATGTCCTCACAAAATACATTGAAAACTGACTTTCCAAAAGTCTTTTGGGGATTGCGGTTTGTAGTTTGTGGTTTTTGGATTGTGGTTATCCTTAATAATATTGTACATATACTGCTTTCTCCAGTCATAAGCCAATTCCCTGTTTGCAATGTAAGCTTTATCAAACCTTTATTGGTATCATGACCTCTCCTGCATTACACTGTGTGAAACACTTTGAAAAAATAACAATTTTCCATTTCCATATTTTGCATTTGAATGAAAACTTTGATTGCAACTTCAAAATGAAGAAAAACTGTGGAACAAAATCTAATTGATATTTCTTTGTTTACTGCATTTTTCTTTGTTTAATGTAATTTTCCCCCCTGCATCTCCTCACCCTTGCATTCGCTATTTTTGAATAAGTGGCAGTGACAACTTCTGGCTACACAAAGATGATTCCGAGTATCAATGTTTCATCTCGGTATATTTTGGCTGACTCATTTAGTGTTGTTGTAGTAGCATGTAGCTCATAAAGCCCATGGTAATTGATTTGATATGAAAACATGGATGGTTTCGTAGCTTGTGTTTTGCGTATTTGAAATTACTTTTGGAAAATTTGTCCATTTTTGACAAAGTGACGTCATGTGTATGTGCAATTTTCTTTTTTGACTATAAATGGCATACACAGCGCTGGCATTGCAAACATAGCTATGTATTTCATAAGTACTGTACATCACAAGTGTAAGACAGTGTGTTACATTTTGCAATGTAATACATGCTAGTTTGATCCCTGCATAACTCATCTTGGCAAGATAGAATTAACATTATAGATTGATGCTATTTTCACTTCCATTGACTGCATGTGCTTTCCACTTGATGTCTTTGCACTAAAGAGTTTCATTCGCTTACATCATGGACAAATTTCTATTGCGCTCATTTCTTTACTAAGTTCATAATTAATTTACTTACATTTGTCATATGTTCCAGTTTTTTCTAAACATATATTTGCAGGTTTGTTTTTTCATGCAGATTTTTTCTTTTTTTGCACTTATTCTTGACTCATCACAGTTATTTTCATCACACCTTTCTTTTACTTATTTTTTTTGCAACAGCATATATTCTGCTCAGGATTTATGCTTCTTCTGAATTCAAAACCGATAGAAGATATAGAGTCATTTAATTGGGTATTCACCTGAATAGTTGTATCCTACTTTTGAACATTTAATATGCAAGCCATCCTTCCATTGACTTTGCCAGAACGTGGATTGTTCTATAGAGCTGTTGATTGAAATTATTTAGAGCAGAAAATTGCACTGGATATTCCCATGCACATGAAGGATCAAAGTAAATGTTGTTTAGTGTTGAAATGAATCTTGTGAAACAAACAGCATTGCTTGATTGTCCTTTTTTGTTTGGTTTGTTTCATTTTCAAGTGCTTTTCACTCTGTATTTTCTGTTTTCTCTGATTTCGTTTGTCATTTTTAGATGCTTCCATGATTTCTTTTAGTTTTATAGATAGTTTTTGCCATCTTCTTTCTCCGCTACTGCACTTCTGCTTTTACCATGCCTTCTATCACTGCACAGACGAGCACCCTACCATCAACGGTTATGAAAAAACCCCTCCTCAATCCTAACCAGAGAAAAGAGGCAAGACTGAAACAAGCATATCCCAAAGAGGGAAAGAAAAAGGCAACCCATCCAAGGGCAAAATTGGCTAAAAAATATCAAAGTGTTGAAAAGAACATCCAAGGTAATGCTGTTAATTCTCGCAAACACGAGGCAGAGAAAGTTAGCATGGATAGTGTAGATGGAATGAGTTTTTCGAGGGTAGGAGCAGAAATAGATGCTCGCTCTGGTGGGACAGATACTGATAGGATTGAGGAGGAGGTAATGGCACAGCACTTGGAACGAATTCTGGACTCTGCACAGTGGGTAAGGATGTGTAGTCATTACTGTGAGTTTGGAATCCAGCCACCATGTATTTTTTTACGATTAAAGCAGAGTCATACTGCCAACAAATTCTTGAAATTTTAAATAATTGAAAATGTTCCTACAGAAAGTTGCTTGCAGGCAGTGTGCAAGCAAAGAAACAGGTAATGCATAAAATAGATTAAAGTTAAAACTGTTCTACAGCCTTATCTGGCATTTCAAATACATTTCTTCTAACAAGAAAACACCGTTCAGAAGTAAAACATGTACAAGTCGAAGAGAATACCAAGTGTTCATGAATATGCTTTTTTACACCTTTGCAAGTTGCAATGGTACTGCAAAATTACCCACAATGCAACAGAATCATGATGTCACATATGCATCTCCACAACTTTGTAATGGTGAACTCAACACACTAAACGATGTCCCATATGCTTCCTGAAAACAATGCAGCACTGATTTTAAATCATTCTTGGGGTTCATTGGACATTATAGGCCATAACTTTAAGGATGGAAATCTAAAATCATGCCTCAGCCTCCTTGTATGCAAAAAAAATAGACATCACTTTCAGAAAATATGTCTAACTTGGCAATGTATTCAAGGTCGTCTTTCAAGTGCATTTGCTACATTGTACTTTTCAAACATGGTGACATGCTTTGCAACAATGGCAGATGGTTTAACATTGTATTTGTAGAGAAATTATGACAAAAATAAGATCATTATATTTGTAACTGTTTGTGAATAAATGTAAATTAATCTTACACTGAACTGGAAACAATTTCTATGGTTCCCCTTGTTTTACAGAGACACTTGAAATGAGATGTTTGACTGTGTTAGTCTGAGACAGAGGGGGTGACTGTCAAGTGTTAGGTTTAGGATAGTGAAGATGTATTTGTGAATTCAAGCACAACCTTTATAGATGAGGTTCCATAGTGTAAATTAGGAGCTTGCTCATCATTCTCTGTCAAAGAACACTATCTAACAGAGTAGTGATGTTTGTATCATCACTGCTGTTCTATTCTCAAGGAATTCTACTAAAAGTAAGCTCTCTCTGTATTTGAATTATGAAAAATTAAACAGATCACAAAGAAACAGGGAAAGTTTTTTATTTAACCTGTTATATAAAAAGTTTTAATGCTTTTATTCAACATAACCTTATGTACATATGTACCACAAAGGTACATGTGGTACTATATGATACATATGTACAACAAAGTTGATGCATATTATTCCCTTTTTTGGTTGTCACAGTCTGATGAAGATGATGATGATGGTGTAGAGGGCGATGATGAAGGGGATGAGGAGAGACCATCCTCTGCCATCAGTCAGAGGTCGCTGTACGAAAAGTTCAAAGCTCAGCTGGAACAGAAGAAGCTGGAGGTAATTGAGCGGCGATCCAGGGCGACGTCCATGCATGGGTCTCTACTCGGCATTAACGATGAGGCTGTTCCTGCAAGTAGAGTCAGCAGCGCATTTACGACTTCCTCAGCAGATATGGGCTTGCCTGATGAAAAAGGTATAGGTAAGTACCGACATCATCCATGTATAACACTGAGTCTTGGAGGTAACTTGTGAAATAGTACCTATGAGTGTCCTTACATGCATTGTAAAGTCTGGCTGTTATTTTTACTCTTTTGGACATAAAATTGGGTCTTAAATCACATGATCAAAGTCATCGGGAGTAGAGAGCCATGAAAGAAATTCATTAAAGAAGTCGTTAAAGGCATGGACCCGCTATGTAGTGAAATACTGTGATACCTCTTACAGAGACCCTATGCCACTATAGTGCTGTAGCTAAGTTGCATTGAATTTCATATTTCAACTGTAAGCAAATGGTTAGTTTATTTCAATCTGCAGTCATGTATATATTTCTATTTATGAGGGAGGATGTGAGTGATTTACGATCTAAGCTCTTTGTAGTTTCGTTGGTGAGTTTTTATGTCAGTGAGGCCCCTCATTGTCTCAACGTTCATTTATTTCAGTTTTGGGAGGGACTATATATATCTCTCCTTCATCTCTTTATGTGCTGCCTCTCATCCATTACACAGCAATGTTTACATTTACCTACTGCTATGTACTCTATCACACAAGCAATCCCTAAATCAAGGACAACGACCATCACTGTTGAACGCCTAGGCTCTCATTTAGTGAGCAGGGCACCCTCTGTGTCAGAGAGCGGCGTTTCTATGGAGGATGAAGAATTTGAAGATGTGGTAGAAAATAGTAATATTGGTCTGACTGAAGAGCAACCTGGTAAATTTATCATTATGCACGAAATGTTTGAAGTGGCACAGCACCTCTGGAGACTTAAATGTCAAGTACCAATTTCAATTAATATGAAACAAAATTTAGTGAAAAAATTTCTATTTTTTTCAGGTGACCTTTATCCTTTCATGAATTATGGCATTTTCACTCGAAATTTCTCTGATAAAAACTATTGATCTTGCTCTATCTGCCATTCATATGTTTACAAGAACAGACTTTGTAATGCACCAAGTGTGTNNGTAACTGTTTTTGAAACCTTTCATCCCTCTTTGTTGTGACTTCTCTTTCTGTTGTGTCATGGTTGTGATGTGAACAAACTTTTCTGTTTTAAATCAAGACCAATAACTTATTATGATGAAAAGCAGTAAATGTGTAGGTTGGGCACCTGAGGTAACATACCACAAAACAAATGATGGAAAAAGGGGAGAACTCGGTATCAGGGTATTTACTTCAGCTAGACCACTTGATGCATTCTATGGAATAATGTAACTAACATTTTATTACAACATTTTGCAAGCATTTCTTGATTGCCATGAAACAGCTAATGCAGTTCCTTTGTCGGGAATATAGACATGTAATAACTGAATATGTGGAGAGGGCATCGACTGAACCCAAATTTTGGAATTGTTTTGGAGATAATTGAATGGAAAAGGAAAACATATCTAGTACATTGTTGTTGTTGCTTTTCCTTGACTCCCTCACAGTATCTCTTCAAAACCTTCATCATTTCTGCTTAATTGGATCGTTTTTTCAATGCCTTGATGAGGTCTATGAGAATGTTGAGCAAAGTAGTAAGAGTCTACAGTGGCTAAAAACCATACACCATTTCAGAGATAAAAAATCCAGTGTAGAGGTTCTTTTGCTCTGTGAAAACCTTATTGTTCTGTAAATTTGATCACAAAAGACAAGCAGCCTCATGTGTAATGATCTTTACGGAAGAACAAGAAACACTAAACAATATCTCTGTCAGGAAAAATCGAGTTGTTTGAGATAATGTACTCAGTTCTTGAGAAACTTTTCAAGATTAAAGTGGTGCTAGTATCAGTCAGATAACACCCGGAAAAGCATCACATGAACCACTGTGCTTGCCATGCAGTAGTATCAGAATAGTTCTTCTAGCCTCTACATAGACTTGCTAATGGAAAAATTTTCAATATGTAGGATGACAGTGCGGTATTCTGCAAAGAGAGGAGAGTGCTCAGAAAAACAAAATCACACTTTTCAACACTAAAGTCTTGGTTTCAAAAGCTGACCTGTGTTATATCTTTTAGGTAGATCTGAACTGAAGAAATGATACATACCACGAGTGGAGAAAAGAATATTCTTTTGGTGAATTAATCTAGGAACTTGAAAGTATTACAAGGTTAATGTTGAAAATACTTAATACTAACACTAAGTACTGTACTGCACATTTTACATTGAAACCAGCATTTGGATAGGAGAATATGCAAACTTTCTCCTGATAAACCACAAACCCTGGTAACCTCAAAGTATTATTCATCCTTGACATTGGGTAACATTTGTTCTTCACATTTTCAGTGATAAAAACAGAAGTAGGCACGAGCCCATTCCTGATGACCCCAGAGAGTCAAGCCTCCAGGTAAGCACAGACTTATCCCCTTAATGTTAACTATGTTTTATTTGCATGACTATACATACATTAAAAGTTTAAGCACTGCGGTAGAGTTGCTCATTGTATCATACTGGTCCCCATCTAAGTTGGGATGGGTTGATGTATTAGGTAACTGCATGCATTGTCATGAGAAAGTTAATGAACAATGAACATCAATAGTTGCTCTAAGCTTTCGTAAAAACTTGAAAATGTTCCTATTTTCTGTAACGTAAATGTCAATTGCAGTAATTTTTTAGTCAATCTTTCTTTACTTTCCCTGCAGACATTCCTCCATATCTGTCTATGATCATCCGATTGTTTTAGATTATCTCAAAACCTATGACCATGTCAAAGATTTTAAAGACAATTTGGCTCAGTCTTTCCAAGAAAAAGGTAAGACAAGTTACTCTTGCTTACAGCATTTAGTAGCTCTTACTTCTAACTTGTATACCAATAGTGTCACACTATCTACAGCTTATTAAAAGTTTCATTTTCTTCTTTTTTGGATCATTAATCCTTTAACTTCTTGTTTAAAAGACCTGATGGTGACTATGATGATTTGGTTCCTTTAAAGAGATAAAATGTAAATTTTGTATCTGGCTTCCTGGCAATTGTTGAGATTCTTTTTTCCTGTCTCTTGGGTGATTTTAGTTAAATTGAAACTATCATCTAACATGGTTGGGCAGACTTGGCCATAGTATAAGTCCATATAATAGGTACTTTATCATGAATTGACTTGGAGTGAATATGCTGATCTTATAATGCAGTGGGCTGTGTGAAGGATGTGTGAGCGTATAACAGCTTGGTTCATTTAAAGCAGAGGTTCTCAAATGATGGATTGCGACCCAAATGTGGGTCGCCAGATGTCTTCTGTTGGGTCACAAACAACTGTGTGAGTGGTGTTTGTCACAAACGATTTCTAGAACAGTAGAGCCGTTGCTGTTGCAAATTCCCTGTATTTACAATGTGTACACCTTAGTCAAAGCTTATGTAGAAGCTGAAGTTCACTAAATGTCCTGTGTGTTAAATCCAATTTCATGCTGAAGTCTCACTATTTGCTCATGTACCCAGATTTAACTATCGCTCGTGACCGGTTGCTGGAACTGAAAGCTGTTGAGTTCCATAAAGATGACCCTGTCCACGAGCAACTGACAGCAATGACAGCTAGTGTGGAATTATGTAAGTGATTAGAAAGTGTGCTGTATTTGCTACTTTGTCTGCATAATCAGACATGGCCTTTTTGTCCCAGTGTTAGGAATCTTACTGAAAGACTGATTGCATTAAGTTTTAATGTTGTATTAGTAATACCTTAAATGATACAAATAAGTTTTTCCTATCTTACTCGAATCTTGAGAACTTTACACGCGTGACGATGTTAGATTAAAAGCTAAAGTCAGCATAGCTTGTGATTGTTAGCTTCCATGTAGGTGAAACATCTCATCTGTTTGTATCTCACTGTCATGTCCTCTGTGCACATATATTTTTGAACTTTTCATCTCTTAAGGTGACTGGTGTCCTCGAGTAAAAGATTTACACAAAGCTTAAATCCATCCATATGTTTCGTTTAAAATCTAATTTTGTATTTCCCTTTTTTTTCCCCCTTAGTTCTGAAAGAGGTTGGACTGGTGGTTAGTGATTACTTGAACCAAGAGCCAGTAAGTGTTAATACAATTAACAATGTCATTTACATTAATAACAAGAGGTGCCGAAAACAATGATCTCCTGCTTTAAGGATGCGTAATACATCAACTCCCAGATTTTGCCCATTTTTTAGAGATTCATCTTTCCTGCTACCAATATGGAGAATTTTCTTACCAAGACATTTGATACATGAGTGTACACTTTGTCATGTCATTTACATTTCTTTTGTTATTTATGATGCAAAACATTTGACAATCTCTGGTCACCCAAATCGATATAGATACTTCAAACGTAGGCACTGAATCCATTAAGTTTCTGGAATGGGAAAAAAGAATATGCAAAGCAGTCCCCATGCTATTCAAATGCCCATTAGGCCCTCTTCTTCGACCTGGCAGGCACAAGTCTAGGAAGTGTAATTAGCGATGGTCAGTGACTTCAACTATGTCTACGAGAATGCTGAGCAAAGTAGTAATGGTCTACAGTAGCTAAAGACCATTTCCAAGCATTCTGTGGTTTCTTCTGTGCAATTTACACGTTGCTTCTGTCTACGCTGTAGAAGGTAATCCTTACAATCCATACTTCTTGCTTGAGTGCTTGCTGGGCAAATAAAGCTGAAATTGTGTGGACAGGAGAGATAGATGTGGTCAGTCCCTTACTAGTTTCATTCCGCCTCACCTCATGGGAAGGATCATGTCATGCAAAGCCTTGTATATAATATGTAAAATACTTATAATACACAAAATATCAATTCATGTTAAACTAGGCCTGCTTGCATTGAACTCTGACAGGAGTGTTTGCAGGTGATGGATGGCAGGTTAGTTGTTTCACTCTCCTAGAGCTTGTAAAGCAGAATGCGCTGTTTAATAATAGCCTTTGCCATTACTCATCCATCTTCCTGTTCCATTTCTATCCTGGAAAACAACACGTGAGCCATGTTTCTTTCAGGACAAATTTCACTAACATTACCAAGTTAGTTTTGGTAGAGAGAAAAATTGATTTAGTTTTTTGCCTGGCTGAACTCTTATGCAAAGATGTAACATGTTTATTTGCACAGAAGTGCATACACTTACCACAGGACCTAGTTCTGCTTAAATTATCGTGTGGCCTAAAGTTGGCAATTTTTTTTATTCATTTTTGAACAAAAAAAGATCATGGCACAGAAAGTATTATAGCTTTTTAAAGCTCTGAGAACTGTATCATAGAACTACAACAAATGGAGTAAAATCAGAGTCTTTGTGACTTGGTGCTATTGTTCAACCCCAATGTTACCTTCAGTCACATTCTCAACAACCATTGTACAAACTCATTTACATGTAGTACCTTACTTTTCTAATCTGACATTGCTGCCATTTGTCCCATTGCTCCATGGAGCAGTGGTACAAAGGAGCAATCCCTTTGAATTTCCTTCATCTGTTCCGACAAACAGGAGTCCAAAACTTCGATTGTACAAAAAGAACAACTGTTATCATAGTTTACACATCCAAAAATGGAAATGAGTTTCTCAGATGACAATGTTTCTTAATTAACTGTATATTTTGTAATAGAAAATGTGCAGTCTACAATTATGTTCATAGCTATAAAACCATTCTCAAACAAAGAAAAATTAAAATTGTGTTCCAGCACTACCACCTATTACTCAATAGAGGACATTTTTGAGACAATGAAAACTGAGAAACTTTTTGTAACTAAATGTTCCATCTTTCCAGATCCTTCCTAACAGCAAAACTTAGCTTAACTTAACTAAGCTACAAAACCATTCACAAACAAAGAAAAATCGGCATTTTTCTCCAGCTCTTCCTCGTAGTTCTCAATAGAGGATATTTTTGAAACAATGAAAATTGTGAAACTTTTTGTAACTAAATGTTCCATCTTTCCAGATCCTTCCTGACAACAAACCCTTAGCTTATCGTAAAGTTTGATCCTCTTCTAATGTTTCTTGGAAATTACGACGAAACCAACAGTATGGCTGTACTATGATTGATTGGTGGCACTACTGTATATCTTGCCTAGAAGTTTCACTTAACCTACTGTAGCCCTGGATTGTAGCCCTTTGTACCAACTAATGAGGGTTTTGAGCTTTGTATTGTCAGAACAGATGATAATTTCAAGGATTTGTAAGCTGCTTTTACTCCGTTCATAGTGGCTGCATGATCATATCGACCAGTCCTCTGGTGCACTTTTGAAAACACAGGAATAACAGCAGATCCTGCGTTTAAATAAACACGCATCGAGCAAACCATAGCTAGATACTAATGTTTGGGTAAACTGTTTATAGTATCAGTGTAGGCCTAATGAGTTATGGATTTGTGTCTAATGAGTACAATTTTGCCAATGCTGGGTCGTCTGGTATATGTCTTAGTCATCTTAAATCATTTTTGTTTCCTTCCCAATTAAGGAAGCTACTGTTTCATCTCTGATGACATCTCGTCTCAATACCGGAAAGTCTCGCCTGACTACCGCTCCGTCCTTAGGTGTTCATGGGTTAGCCCCTCCAGAGGCACCCAAGCAGACAGAGGAACCAGATCGTTCGCCCTCTCAGCCGCCTCTTGAATTTCCTGAGAGCAGCCCAGAGGTCTTGTTGAAAAAAGAATTAGAGAACGTTGTTCTAGAGACAAACCCAGCATACCAAAAGCTACAAGAGGACTATAACAAATTGTGAGCTCACAAAACTACTATTTATTTTCCATTTATTGTTGTGGCAAAAAATTGAGCCAAAAACCATTCAAAGCATTTTGACACTGAACAGTTTTGAATGTGGTCTCTAACAGTATGGAAGTAGAGAAAACTATCTAATAGGACAAAATTTGATCTAAATGGGGATTTACTTCCACACTGCTGCAAAGTTTATGAGTTAAAGGGAAATAGGACCTTTAGAATACACCAACATTTCAATCAAAGAAAACATCTTCACACATTATTGGAGCAGTAAGTCTCATCAATAAACATCTGTGAAAGTTGCGTCTCCCCTCAACATTATGCATGTGATGGTTAATGGAAGATGCATCATTTGAATTTTAGAAAGTTTGGGCGAACAGATTTTTCTTGAGCATCAAATAACTGCATTTCTATCTGTGAGAAACACATGTCTGGAAACGAAGACCTCTGTCCTTGCTTATTTTGTATGATCTATCATTTTATGTCCACGAACTTTGGTTTTAAAAATATGATTGTTTGTCTGTAAAATGAATGCCTCATTTCCCTTTAAGTGCACATTTATCCAGTATTTTGTGGACTGTACACCATGTTGACATTACATATCATTTAAGCCTTTTATGATGGTGATTAACCATTCATGTGCAGCAGTTTTACCTCTGTTAAGCTCCTCTTTCTATTGTAGTACAATAAATGCATGGATTTTGATTGTGTAAAAATTGTTTAAAATGTGTGGTATTAATGAAAAAAAAACTTCAACCACTTGTTTTCATGATCTCCTTGAAGAAAGTTGCATTATCCTCTGTCTTTATCATTGCAATCCAC
>VJOZ01170533.1:0-12516 GCA_009801055.1 Stichopus horrens | reverse complement strand
TAAAGTTTTTTTTTTTTTCTTTACTACCACTCCAGGAGAAAAACAAGGTTCAAGAAAAACATACATGTGCTTCACATAAGAGTGAAAGTTAAACAAGGCTGATCAACCGCACAGAAGGAATGAGGTGAGAACAATTAATGCTTTGTCAAACAATACATTAAATTGTGAGCAAGATGTCTATGATGCAAATTACTTCATTTCACAAGAAACCCCAAAACTCACTGGTGTGGGTATTCATGAGTGACCCCACCCTCTAAGGTCTAGCCTGCGCTTGTCACGCTACACCATAGAGGGTGCTACAGGTAGAATTAATTTTGAAGGCATTTAGAGCATGGCTAAATGAATGTATTAGTAAAGTAAGTCCTGGGTAAGTATATTGTCTATGATGCTACTTCAAATGCACCTTCCAATTGTATCCCACATAACTAGTTAGAATTGGATCTGGGATGTATGGTACACAAAAGTATAGACTAGACTAAGACAGGAATGGAGGCTAGATGTTTCTCTTAGTAAAATATTCACAGCAGTTACAACATGTCCAAGAGAAATAAATGCACAGCTACTTTTCCAGACTGAACTCTTTCTATGGTACTTCATATTTTCATGGGATGGCTAAATATCTCTCTGTACTGTAGTCTACATCCAAACAGATCTCTACCAGCTGTATTGTACACTGAAGAATGTTTTCCTTTCTTTCTTGCCCCACACAATATTTAAATACTTTGAGACATTACTTAGCATACTATCATAGACTTAGCTCTTCGATGAAAGGCCTTACTAATCCTTCCAATGCAGATAAAAAACCACCATATCAGGATTATTTCCTTTTAAAATATTTTCTTAGCATAATTTGACACAGAGTTTCCCATGAATCTCATTCCTTTGTTCAGATTTTCCATTATGAACAGAGTTTAGAGTATTCACAAGAATCACCCAAGGGAAAATCTGGTTTCGGGCGGCTTTAACGCTTGCTTTCTGTACAAATTCGTCGAACCTGGGTCGAACACCATTCTTAGAATCCATCTATAGGCACAATCACTATCTGAGTACCCTACGGTGTCTATTAGGTGATGAGTTTTCAAATTCTCACTGTTCACTCAGATTAAAACCACACTTGTTGAACTGCAGATGAGAGAACTACAGAGGTTCATTGGATTTGATGGAAAGAGAAAGTCTGGTAACTGTAATTTTAAGTATTTTCATGTCTTGATTTCATTTCAAACATCGCCAAGATAAGCAAAATGGCCCCCAACAATCACTGTGACAAAAACCTTTGACCAGGCAATATGTTTTTTTAAATTTCAATGATGATTGTTTGCTATATTTCCTGCACATATTAATAGTTCTGGTTTTAAAAAGGGCTATCCTTGCACATGTGTATATAAAAGTAGAATACTGTCAAACCATCCCTTGGTTACAAAACTTGGAAATCCAGAAATGGACCCAAATTGCATAAAAACCAACAGTCATAGTCCAAAACAGGAATTTTACTACGAGATGAATTTGATGGGTAACAAGCTGTAAACAATGTAAACCATGAAATTCAAATTTCTAGGGGGTAGGCAAGCAGGAAGAACCCAATTGAAGGTATTTCACAATGAATGATTTTTAAGGAACAACGTCAGTGTTTTTGTTCCCTTTTTCTGCCTCAGTCCTTTGATGTTACCAACTATGGTATGATCTGATGGTACTTTAAATTTCATTCACTTCTTTTTCTATTATAATTTAAAATTTGAAAAAAAAATGCATAGTCAACTATCAGTCAGACACTGTGCTACTGATTACTAATATTGTATCTAGTAAGTCAGTATCAGTGGTGATTCTTTGACAGTTTGCAACAACAATACTGAAGCTATCCAGACTTCTACCACAAATAAAACAGTGACGCTATTACAGTGTGTAAGCAACCTTTATCCTTTTAATGGTCAACTAGAAACGAACTAGAAAGGAATGGGAATTTATTGACTGTATCTGTGCAATGGTAGTATAGGATTACAGAAGAGCAATAACCAAATGCCCTAATACAAACAAGGTGGAAACATTATTCAAACAAATGGGGATGAAAGGACAAAGTAAATAGTTGTCAAGTCTGTATCAATGGCTTACTGTACATTGGCAATGTAGTTGTACGTACAATACGAGGGCCACACTTCCTGAATGTAAAGATTTCTATGGAATTCTTAACGGAAAAACAGGGTCTTTAGTATACACCCACATGACAAACAAATAGCTTTAACATTGTTAATCCATTCAGTGTCATCATTAAGCATCTGTCAAGCTCCATCTCCTCAAAACATTATGTTTGTGATGAGTAACAGAAGATGCATCATTTGAATTTTAAAAAGTTGTAGTGAACAAATTATTGTTGAGTAACAAACAACTGAATTTCTATCTGTGAGAAACTTATTCCTTTAAAAGAAGGCTACTGTCCTTCCTTACTTAGAATGATCTGTCATTCTGTGTCCACAAACATTGGTTTTAAAAATATGATTCTGTAAGACAAATGCCTTGTAAGTTGTTTCCCTTTAATCAGCACCTAATTTTGTTCAGTCAAGATCAATGTCAGAAATTATGAGCTACTAGATCATAAACCAGCTACAAGATTTCTAGAATAACAATGCAATTAGAAAACAATCCAGCAATCCATTATGCAAGAAATCCTTCTATTTTTTCAAAGCTGTGTAGACTTTGACACAGTTGCACCTAAATGACATTTCTTTTACATCATCTTGAAGACTGTGAAGACTTTTTTAAGCAATTAGTTTTCTGAAGATACCTATGAAGAAGGTACCAAGCAATTTTATGACAGACACAGTAGGGAACTTCTGTCCAATACATTAATAGAAGGTATATTTCAAGAATCTCTAGACCAATTAAAAACTTTTTCTTTTTAATCTTTTAAGTAAATTTGCCCAAATTTCGTTCCTCTTATAAAAGGTGGATTTCCTTGAAAAACCCTACATGAAACATTCAAACAGAGGCAAAGTGAAACATTTCCTAATTCAAAAAGACTGGGGAAAAATAAAAAAATTCACGATAGACTTTGATTCACTGTATTTAGAACAAACACCTTAATAGTGAGTCCAACGAGGTTAACCATACTTGAGTAAGTCTTTCTCTTCAGTCACTGTCAAAGCACACTAACATCAATGGATGATGAGTCATCTTGTTAGTTTCAAGGGGAAACACCCATGAGTGGTGAATATAGAACAAGGCATTCACAGCGGACACTCCCTGCAGTGGGCAGTGTACAGTACGATGAATAGATGACTATCAACTGTAAACACTAAAAGGAGATATTCCTGGTAGATGGGTCATTTATGATGCCAGTCTGTGTCAGTAAGTCAACACAATATTTGATAATGCAAATATATGCCATCTACATAAGGGAATTGTGGGTGGAATTATTGATCTGTGCGTCTCATATGCTACACTGGAGTCAATTACAACATTGGTGAGAGGAAGCAGTGTTTATTCCATGCAAGAAATGTGCTTTACTTTGTTGTTTGAAGTATAAGACACCACCACTGGTGTAAATGCAGTATCTTTTGGTCTAATCTCTCTAGGATTCTGCCATGCAAATAAGCATGAAGCTCTTTCCTAAATTAAAACAAAGCAGTGAAAGGGAATAATCAAAATAAACTGGCAATAACTTCATAGTTCATTCATTAACAGAATTTGATTGTGAATTAAGACTGAATAAGTTTTTAAATGACAGAGAGATCTATGCAGTCAACACATTACAGTATTGTGTATTATCTCTCTTCTAATGGGTAATGGTCATTTCTGAAAAGACCAGAGGAAACTGAGTGAGCTACTTAAACTCTGGCAAAATGATATAATCAATTCCCTAGGATGACACAAAAAAATTCAGCATTTGATATGTCAATGAAAATTGATTCTCTACTGATGAAAATGAACATTTAAAAGGTTGATAGGTAGTATATTGGCCAACACCTTACATAGCTTTTCTGCAAAAATGGCAAATACGATCAGGAGTAAAATTAAAAAAGTAACATTTTTTTAATTTTTCTTTTGTTGATGTCCTATGATAGATAATATTCATGAGCATATATTTTATGCCTCTGATTAGCTTTGCAGGTAGAATGTTGTTGGTTGAAGGTCCTCCATGTTCACCTGTTGAATTCAGGTAAAATGTTATGCACCATGTATTGCAACTAGCTATCTTCCATTGAACTGAAAATTTGTAATGTCACAGCAATTCCATAATCTGAGAAATACTGCAGACATCAATTAGTCTCTTCCCTGTGGCTACCTTGATCTCTGGCCTTAAGAGTCAATGTGATACTTGGGCTCATTTAAGTTGGTTTCACAAGACAACGCAATGAAAGGTTTAACAACAGTCAGAACTTATGATATGAACAACACCACCAGAGCATTTTCCCTACTTCTCATGAAGATCAAAGCCAATTATCTATGAAAGCTTGACAGTGTGGCTAACTGCTAAACCCATGGCTCCAAATGTGTAACCAAAGATGCCTAAAGTTCATAGGACAGCAGGGGGCCCCTCTGAACAAGAGCAAGGCTGGTCACTGCTACATGGGATTGTAAGGGATTCCTATTGTTATCATGGAGACACAATTGACACCCCAGCTGTACAGGCTCAATAGATATAAAGGATCTCTGTAGAGAGTTGACCAAATACAATAGGAGCATACACATCCTCTACACTTGGGGTACTCTGTTACAAAGAACTGCTATTGATCCAGTGCTGCACTGACCTTGTAAGCATATGGAGCACACAGTGGAAAGAGCTAACAAGAGCAGTTATTGTGCACTGCAATTTACCACCAACTGTTGTGCAACATTGTAAGGGGGGGGAAGGCAACCCAAACAAACTGACAGTGTTATTGATTACAAGAAAAGAGCTACAGTATACACTTTACTAATTCAGGGACCTTCTTATATGTGTGTCCCTCTGTAATGCCATGACCTTCCAAGACCTTTACAACAAGAATTACTTGGACTTTTCCAGGACTTTCATAGAGATATCAGATATCACACACTGAAAGTCCTTTTCATTTTGTATTAGTACCAATCACATGAAAGTGCTTGAAGTGGTTGAACTTGCAGATTTTTCCAGTCTTTTGTACTGTGTTAGTGAAGAATAAACATCCGTTTACAACAATGGATTTGGTAATCCACAACTTCCAATCTTCACCCTAGCATATCACCTATAATTCATTTTCAGTATTACAATAGTTCACTTCAATTTGTTCATAACCGGAAGACCTACATCTTCACCTCTTCAAACAGCATTTGAATTATTCCCTGAAACCAAAACAACCCCACATAACTTTGAGGTGAATCTACACAAGGGATATTTATGGTTGTGATAAACTAAAACTATGATGCAGACAGTTAAACAGGAGTTCAATGTTCAACTAGTGTTTTGAGTCTCATGGAAACAGACATGCCATGGTAGCTACTAATAATTCATTTTCACTCTCCCTTCCAAGAAAAACAGTAATTAATGATTGATTGATGATTCTTCAGAAAGGCGAGTGACACCGATGGATCACGTTTTGTTAACAAACCAAAACTGTTCAGGTGGTAAAAAGGTAATGTTTTCACCATTTACCTGTAGATACAGTTCAGAGACAACTTTCCAATGAAAAATAACATTCACAGACAGACACTCTTCTTAGAAACAAAATGGAGTTCAGAAAGCCATCATTCATTTTGATTCATCAACTCACATCTAGATGTGCACAGTTACTGCAACTTGTCTAAAGCCCACAGTAGGTCTACCATAATTTGCAAGTTGCGATATATATCTCCGACCATGAAACACACTTCCAGGAAATTTTTGTACCACATGTACAATAAATTCTTCTCCAAACAATAAATTTGAACAAACTAACACAAATTTATGTCTTTTCAAAACACATACAAGTAGCTGTTTCACTGAAGTACCTTTCATGTTGTACCTGAAAAGTGAACGACAAAACGTTCGTCACGAAAGAACGATAATCATACAACGAGAGATCTCTTTTCTATCATAAAGGTTAGGCTACTAACAGCTGTTGATTTTTGTTTCATTTCAACAGGCTCTTTGATCCTAAATGAGTACTGTACATGTATGATACCTTTCAATGTCTGTGTGTGTGTGTGTGTGTTTTTTTTTTACCAAAATTTTACAAGCTATTTCACTCTAGTCTTCAACACCATCGGCAGTTACTGTACAGACAGAATAAAAAACTGGACAAGATGCAACCATTTCCAACAGACAATGTGACAAATATTCTCTTGAGTCTTAAATTAAAAATTATTGATTTTACCGAAATCCTTCTTCCTTTCTGCAGCCGGTTGATTACGTCCCCACCTTGTCCGAACCCTGACTGCAATTTGTCTGCAGAGTGCAGAAGATACCATATAGTCTTGTAGCCTCCATCTGAGATGTCTCAGAGCTCCTTGTATGCTTTGACAATGAAGTGACACAGTACTGTACGAGTACTGCACCTGTCAATTAATGCTGACAATGGACCAGTGGATGGTAGAATGACAAGAATATGTAAAATCACACCAATACATCTATCGATACACCAACGATATAAGGAGGTACACAGTGGCATTGAATGTAATAGGGAAATTTTAATCCGTAACTAGTAAGTAAACAATTTTTTTCCTTGTTTTTTCCTTGTCAAAAAATTTGCAAGTTAAGTTTGTGAGAATGTACACCACTGGTTTCTCATAAATCAGTATGTGGCACAGGGCAGTTAGAATTGCTAGATATTGTTATATCCAGGGGTTTTAGCTAGATATCTGCAAACTACAAATCTGGAAGAACTGGCAATGGGATACAAAAGAAAGAGCTATGCAAACTATTATAACTGTTGAACCAATTTTTATTAGGTCAATATTACATGGGAAATTATGATAAGACAACTTCTGCACATAACAAATTACTTCTAAAAACAAAATTTAGCCTACTGTAGACATGGGAGTGTTAACTTTGTTTCGTATCCACTTCACTGTGAACAAACTGTGTCAGTAGAAACTTGTTAGTTTGAATACATTCTGGTCTGGACCTATTTAGTTTCAAAATTAACTATTGTACAGTTTGTGAAATTTCACTTTTTTGCTACAGTTAAGTACTTGTCCTTACCCACTTTGAGGCTGGAGATGTGAAGAATGTATACAATACATCAAAACTGAGACAATTATGGTAGCTGCATGGCACTGTAATGAAAAACCTGGTTCCATGCACTGATGTGGCACACCTTAAAGGTTTTTTGATCATCTTAACATGCACGATAATGACCAATACAATGATGAATACTGCACCATCTGCTGTTCAACTGCAGAATTTGACATTGAAACAAGTGTAGTCACAGTGACCTTGTTGTAGGTTAAACTGACATTGCAACCTCCACATAACTCCAAGCTCCAAGATAAGTATAATTATGAACTATCCACACAAGTTGGGAGTGGGGAATATCACATCATTTAGACTAAACAGCCTTGTAAGGAATGCCAAATGGGCTCCAGATTTCACCCAAACCAGGATGCAATTGTTTGCTTTTGTAAGCTGCTTTATTTTCATGTTTCAAAAACACAACTGTCACAAGTGTAAGGCCTACAGATAAGCTTCTGAGAAATGGTCTGTTCTCCAAGAACTAGTACTTTCATCGATTCCTACAAATAAGAATTGGGTAATTTATTCTCACACTCGGTTGTCGACCAAAACGTTGGAAATATCATTAAAACTGGAATTTCCACAGTACAAGACATCACAATTGTATGGAGGGATCCTACTACCTGCCTACACCTATTCGATAATATGGGACATTGGGAGGGTACCACCAATTTTCTCTGTGGAAAAGGTGAAAAATTCCATTTTGAACTATTTGCGGTGTGTAGTGGGCAAAATCCTGCAATCTTAAACAGTGTTTTCATACAGCAACTGTGTCGTTCTTCACTTTATGAAGAAACCAGGTGGTAATTTTGGATCCAGGGAGTAAAATACTGTGTGTGTCCCTGGATTCCTGAGGTACCCGTGAAAACGCTAGGAAGAAAAACAGAAATTGAACGTTTAATATTATGGCACATGTGACTTCATTTTAAAACTATGTCTTGGTTAATACAGTTGTGGGAAGGGTGGTGGGAATGGTTCAGTATTACAGGACAAGTGACTAATTGTGTTTATATAGATGCTTGATATAGCTGATGCACAGAGCAATGTGCAGCAACTACACAAATTAGTAAGAGGTCTCTTGGTAAGCATGTTCAAATAAAGAGAAAATCTGGTTAAGAGCCACATGTGCCTTTCATCTCTTCAATTCCCTTCCCTTTCCTCCCACCCTTTCCCTCTCTCCCACCCTTTCCCTCTCTCCCACCCTTTCCCTGTCCCCTGATCTCTCTTTTAAGATATTCTTGTGTTCTTGCAGTTACATTAGCCCTCTCAGAACAAACTTGCCCTGCCTAAAGAACTAGAACTCAAAGCCATCAACATACCATTTAACATCTCCACGTGCATTCTGAAGGGAACAGCCTGTCTAATCCACACAGCTTACTGCCATTATGTTCCCTTGTAGAACTTCATTCACTGGTTGAACAACAAGCTCTAAAGCTGTGCTAGAACCGATGACCTTGAATAGGACCTATCACCTTCACTTATATGACCTTAAAGTCCCCCAAGGGCAAAGTACTATGTAACTGTGTGGAATATATGCCATTACCTGTAGTCACAGCTTTCAATAATTCACATATTATGATGACAACTGGAATGCCAGATTGAGCTAATATTTATAGTCTTTCAAATGACTGGGTGTTGATGGAGAAGTGATATGATGTCCTATCATATTATTTTGTCTCTCAATCTGATGAGTGGTTTGGCATTAAACCCTGGCAATTAGAGAGACTGGGGAAATGAGGCAGTTAATTATCATGGTGACAAACCAATGGAGACACCAATGAAGAAAGTGCTGATTCACCAGAATCACAGCATCCATCATCTGACATACACAGCAAAGGGTTCTGTGAACTTGAGCATGTTGAATATTCAGTACTACATTTTTTGTATCCCTATCCAGTGTTATGGATACACCTGCGGCTACAGGAAGACTGACTGACGAACAACTGAAAATGTTGCTCCTAACTGTCACACTAAACATGTTTTGTATATATTTATCAACAATATTTACTGTATTTCTCCCTGTTTATACAGTATGTGAAATTTATCACAAAATTTACCTGATTTCAATATTTATATATTCTCCATATAACCAATGCACTTCTCTGCACCCTTGCAAGCATGAATGGCAAACCATTGACCATGGTTGGAAAAAATTGGGAAGCCAGGAGGCTCCTTCCCAGGAAATTTTGGCATTTGGAGGGAAATCTTGGCAACTGAAGGGAAATTTCAAGTTTTGCACATAAAAACATACAGAAAGAATTGAGGGAATTTTTACTCCCTCCCTGGGAAATAAACATTTTTTCCAGCACTACCATTGACACTGCCACAAGTGTTCCCCAATCAGTTCCCCAGCCACTAACGTTGAAATTGCAACAGCAAAGTTGGTTTTATGTTTCATATATTACTCAGATAAGTTCAGAGCAAGTGGCTCAAACTGACCATTGCAAACTAAAGAAGATGGTTTATTCCTTAAGTACTGTACTACTACCACTATACAATCACAATAATTGTAATGCTACTGCAATTACCATTACTAAAGTAGTTATCCATGAACAAGATAACAATACCAGCAACACAAAATGCTATCTTTATGGATACTGGTACACTTGAACCACAAAGCACTTTCAAATCTTCTCAATTTCAACTGGGCATTTTTATGACCAAGATACATGTAATTTACAATATGTGGCAGGGATTAAATTTAGATTGCATTTTACATGGTAATTATTCCAAGAATTGGTAAAACAGAATATGTTAAGTGCTACGAAGTTTCAGAGAGCTTTCTTTCCCATGTCGTACGGTCGTCCTTCAAATGCAACTTATGCTATTATTGTAAAAGGACAATACAGTCAAAAACTTATGACGACAAAATAATCATTTATTAACCGATCACTTTACCGTTCACTTCATTGTAAAACCTGTACAGTGGCAAGAAAACAATGTTTGAAGGCACAGAGCTATGCTGAAGTAAGGATTTACATAAAGTACATCACGTTTCATATTCCTCTTTGTGAGAAAGCCTACATAATGATTTTCTTTTGCGCATTTATAGACCTTCAAAACATCCTCTCCTGAACTTGGCTTATAGTTATTGTGTCACACCAGCCTTCAGGGTAGTAGTTCCATGCTATACTGTACTACTATATACTTGCTAAACTGTACTACTACATACCACAACTCCATTGAATGGCCTTGCAGGTGTAGACATTTATGAAAGTTTACTACAGTGCAAGCATATATGTACAAATGTCTTACATTCTTATGCCCATCTACACAGCCCACATTGTACATAATTATGCAGTGGCCCAGTCATGTTCAACTTGTATTGTCACCCTTAATGTCAGCTATTGTCAAAATATGAGTTCAGAACTAACTGGTCTGTTCAGTTCACACAAGAGATGCTTATTGCCACAAGTGTACCAAAGGTGCCAACTGCAGATATACAAGTATATAGATTGCAGAACAAACTGTACTGCCAATGGGTCTACCGCTAGGCCAACCATCTTAAGTTGATGCATTTATGAAGTCAATATTAACTTAAACGAAACAATTTGACTGTCATTTTCGTGAGGCTATAAACACTTCCAATGCACCGCATATTCTTTGGATCTTTTGCTGATAACCTCTTGCAGTTTCATCAAATTGCTTAAAACTGTAAGTCTAAATTACTGAGAGAATACTTTAAACCAGTTTGCAGTCAATGAACAGTATAACAAGCGTTGCAAATAAATAGGGCATCATTTACAGGGTAAGACGTGTTCTCCATCATTCCCACAAAGGCATACTGCATACAAATTAGGCCTATGTACTCCTTAACATTTCATAAACCTATTCACAGATAGCAGAACAGGACATACACGCTATAAACCAAATCAGTTTCCATGGTTACAACTGTAGTTGGCCTAATTCAAATAGTGGATCCCATCACAATGCTTCTAGGGCTTTAACCTCGAAAGCCAAACTCGTAAGTTTCAAAGGAAGTCCAGTGATGTCTTAGTTCACATGCTTGGTAATGTACATAAACTGTAGGCTGCACATACACATAGAGTAGGTCGAAATAGGGGATGCCGTCTTTACAGGACAAGATATTAACAGTGTCATGACAAAGGTCAATGTACTATATTGGGTGTTGGGTGCACTGTACACTGTGAAAGCTATACTTGGATTGACTAACCAATGCATTCAATGTAGATTTATTTTTAAGGAACTAAACATTTGAAGTACTCACTTGCTTTGTATTCTGATACATGTGTACAGTACAGTATATAGCTCTGAGGAACTTAATAAACCAATTGTTCTGTTCCCACTTAAAAATGACCGAATGGGGTCCAAGATGTCTGCGGTATCAAATAACTTCATTTACAGTAAATTGATGTAATCCTAATCATATGTAAATTTTGAAGGTATTGTAAGAGCTCTGTAATCAGTGGCTGGTGATGATGAATTTGTCGAGTACTACTAGCACACACAGTCTACACTTTTGTAGATGGATCATGATTAGGGAAAAGCAGCATTACTCAAAGATGGATATTGCAGGTGCTAGACATAATTTTGAGGAAATCCCTTGTTGACCAAAGAGATCATGGTGTATTGGTTGATGATGAGCTTGCTTTTAGTGATCATATTGGTGGTGTTGTTGCCAAGGCCAATGGTGATCTGAGTATCATCATCACAACTTTTTGATTTCTGGATAGTAATTCTTTATGTTTATTACATAAATCCATGATGCATCCCATTATTGAGTGTGGCATTCTTGCTTGGTTGCTTTTTCTCTTGAAGGATATTGACAATATGAATCTGTCTAGAGACGGGCCACCAGACAGATTCCTGGTTTTTGTCACTTTAGCTATTCTGATAGGTTATGCAACAAGGTGAACTTGCCTTACAGGAGATTAAGAGGAGACATTTCAGTGGTGGCTTAATAACTAATAATCAACTTTTCCACAGAGCAGTGGATTCCAACAATAGAGGTCATCAGTTCAAAATTCTGAAGCTTCGTTGTAGTGAAAATGTTGGGCAGAGATTTTTTACCCAGCATTATATTAGAGTTTAGAACTCGCTACCAGCGTATGTCGTCAATGCGCCATCCTTGAACGGAGTCAAACTTCGATAAAATCTGGTGGAGTAGGGAACTTTATTTTGATTACAGAACTGACTTCTAATGATGCTTTATAATGAAATGGCCTATGGTCAACAATGTCTTCTGTTGATAATGATGATAAGTTCAACAGTTGTTTTGTTTGTGCCTCAGTCACATTACCGCCGAGCGCCGCCCCATGAGTAGAAATCTGCCGATGTCTGACATCGGCCGGGCGCCGGGGGATTTTTACCAAATCTCACCGACATCTTTCATGTGG
>VJOZ01169313.1:0-10460 GCA_009801055.1 Stichopus horrens | reverse complement strand
AGACTGAATGGTTTAACAATGTTGGAAGCTATTTTCTTTGTACGGCATAGTGGTGTATTCTAAACGCCCTATTTCCCTTTAAATCTGCTTTACACAACCTTTATACACACTATTCATGCAAATTTAGAACTTGTGCAAAAAAAAAAATAATAGAGGATAATAACTTCCATTTACCAAAAATCTCAATTTTTTTTTCCATAGAAATGAACTGAAGAGTTCTTAGATTTGGATTCAGCCCAGTTGTCATCTCTTTAAATTTCTGCTATTTTAGCCCCCCTTTCTTTTTTTTTTAATGAGTAAGTGGGATTTGAATACTCTATGAAGGTTGTGTCCCAATGACGACTTAAGAATCACATGATCAAGTTTGTTTAATGTTACTAAAGTTCACTTAGATATTGATATCCGACACAGCAGCGACTTTTTCAGAGAAGTTAGTCTTTGCCTTGGTGAATGGGTGGTTTGGATTATTTCCCAGCACAGCATTCTTGTTAATACCATCAAGACTGGATGAAAGCAGTCTGTTATCATTTAGTAGATATGACACTCTGAAGAGAAGCTACACAATCGAAAACCATAAAAAACAATGTACTACATGTTCCTATTGTTGTGTTGTGATGCAATGACCTACAGTTGGGCACATACGACTTGTTAAGGAACTGAATGTTTTCCCTATAACTTAAAAACAAAGACCGTTATAGCATGGTAAATTTGATCTACAATTGTTGATTTGGTTGTTCCCCACCACCCCTGACATAAAGCTGTAACAATGCACCACAGGCTTCCTCCAATACTTGTGTGGTTGCTTACTGTTGTACAATAACTGCCCTTGAAGGTCTGAATTACAAACAGTGAATGCCACTTGGCAGGCATCATGACCCCAGTATTAACCAGAGCACTGCAGCTCACACCGACCTTAGTAGTAGTTAATTGACTGGCTGGTCTCCTCATAGTCGTTCAAGCATGGCGGAAGCGAATAGTGGATGCTACCTAGTGGAGGATTCCTAAAATGCATTTGAACAGGCAATAAAATGAAAATTTGCTAAAGACAAGGATGTGGTTTGTTAACCTAAGACAAGTTTTTGGGCACGTAGACCAGTGAAAATAGAATGATTTTATTTGATTCAAACTTCTAAGCTGATGTAAGATCTGTTACAGTGATCTCTCCACTGGTGCGATTGTGTTGAATCTTGAAAATCCATTTCAAGCTTTCATATTGTCTGGAAATGTCATGAATGGTGTAAAGAGGTGTTCATTCACTTAGCCAAACTTGTTCTTGTTTTTTTCTCAGATTCTTTTTCCACATTCTTTTTGTTCTTTTTTTCCCCCTACTATTTGGCATATATAGACCTCAATACCCTCTCCACATACCCATCATCCTCCCTTGATTATTCTGGTATGTTAACCTTCTCCTTGTATTCCATGCATGCTTGGTTGTACCATGCTTGTGATATAGCCGTCTCCTTGTGTCTTTTGGGTGTTCACCGGTTCATTAAGTCATCCTGTAGTTTATCTTACTCAGTCATCTAACCATTGTGTCAACATTTCAGTTTGAAATCTTGTCTTAGTGTGTTTGTGATTGACTCACTTTTCAGTTTCTTAGATAAATTGATCACATCAATGGCTTGATGTTTTGTGTTCTACTGCCCTCTATTTCTCTGTCATATCTGGCGCTCTCTTCCTTAAAACTCATTTCAATGCAGTGCTTTTCTTCTGCTGTCTTGCTTTGATAATGTGTAGCAATTGTGATTTTAATAATCTGATTGCCGATTTTCTGTGATAATCGTCATGTCTTTGTGGAGTCCTTGTTGACATTGTCCTCTCATTTGATGACTTAGCAGGTTGTGGTGTGATTTGAGAGTTGGCGTAGACTTGCCTTTTGCTCGTCTCAGGATTTTGGTAAACATTTCTATTCTCTGAATTTGAATCTGGTGTGCGGATCTCAATTGTGTTAGTATCATCATTTTTTGCCAGCGTATATCTGTATGAAAATTCTGTTATTGCATTACTAGCACTAGCCAGAATGAAACCTGTGATGATATTCAAGTGCCATCTTTGATATGAATTGATAGTCCATTAGTCACCTTTTTCTCCTTGTCCTTTAGGATGCAGTTTCCTCATAATCACTTGCCCATTTTCTTTAGTCACTTTTGGAGTAAAAATGGCTTTAGTCAGCATGTTGCTGAAGTTGTGAGGGCAAATTATAATGCAGATATTGATCTACAATGATGCAAAGTCAGCTGTTGGCTGACCTGTCTTTGTTTACAAACCTGGAAGGGTTGGGCAACTCTTGATAGCGAAATACTAATAATAAGTTATGTTGTAGTTCATAGACATGTAATGTCATAGTTTTTAAATGTGTGAAACATTTGGTAGCATCATTCATAGGATCATGAGGTATTCTTATATTCTTTTTCATATGTGGATTCATCATTTATGGAATATGTATTCTTTGCCGATGCTGCCCTAACCACATTTTTCAACCATTTTGTAGCATCTGTGTCAAAGAAGGAATTAATGACATTGTCCTCATTTGCATTAACGATGGTTTTCCACCGTTTGGTGTCACGACCCCATTTGTGCTCGCACCTATTGTAGATTGAGACGTTAGCAGGGTTTTCTGCTTTCTGTTAGTCTCTTTGAACCATAACAATTATGCATTCAACTTTGATAGTTATTCAGTTCTCCCATTGCTAGATACATTGAAAAGCTTTGTCAGCTGACAGTGCAGTGCAAGTTCCCTCAAAATATCCTTCATATTAGTATTCAATACTTAGCATGGGCCATGATCAGCCAGTCTTGGCAATTGTAGTATGTGATGGCTTTTTCAAATGTTTGACATGAGAAACATTGCAATGACCGGAACTGAATGGTCATTTTTGTGGCCATTTGTATGCCATGGGATCGTATCACAGTCATGCCATTTGTGTATGATCTTCAAGTTTGTGTGTCTATGATCTAACCATGGTAATGTCATCTATTTTTGTTTTGAATGTCTATAGTCTAATCACAGTAATGTCATGTATCTACACGTTCTTTCATACATCCATGGTCTATAAGCTACATCAGGGTTCTTGCCAGGGTTTAAATTAGGGGCAGGTTTTTCTATTGATGGCACTTGGACAATTTTCACTGTCCCAGGCAGGCTGGTAGGGGGAATGGGTGCTGTTGTTTCTAGGAATTAGACGTTTTTGTCCCATCAATACAATTTTGTCAAATTGTGATGTCATTTAAAATCACCTCTTCCGTATTACCAAATTACCATGTTCAGTTCATGGCAATGATCAGTTCATGGCAATGTTCAATTGTTCATCTCGTTGGAAATTGAGTGGTGGAAATATCTATTTGACATTGGGTAGAGCCACATTTTTAGCAAGCTTAGCACTTTCCTTTCAAAGTAGTGGTGGGTGGAAGGGGTATTATATCTCTGTGCTTTGTGGCAAAATTGAGTGCTGTTTCCTGCCTCTGAGTGCCACCTACTGTAGCTACAAGCCTGAACAAAATGTGTCTCAATGGCATTTTGACTGGTCTAACCATGATCATGTCATGTATTGATATGGTCTCTTTGTATAAGTATGCAAGGGCTATCCACCAGGTGTATTGTAATGGTTTATTGAATATCCATGGTCTTGCTATGGAAATGTCATGTATATCTGTATGATCTTTTGTTAACCCACAGCTTTTGTTTATCCACGGTCTAACCACGTTTACCTCAATGCTGTTTTAACTGCCCATGATCATATCACAGTAGTGCCATGCACTGGTATAGTCTTTTTTACATCCATGGTCCAGCCACATGTATCTCAATGGTTCACTGAACAACCATCATGGTATTACCATGGAAATATTATGTATATCTATATAGTCTTAGAACTGTGTATCCGTGGTCAAATGACATTTATCTCAATGTTATTTTGACTGCCCCTGATCTTACCACAGTGATGCCATGTATTCGTATAGTCTTTTGTACATCATGATCTAATCACATGTATATCTATGGTGTTTTGAATGACCATGGTTTAGCCACAGTACTGTCACTATCCATACAGACTTTTGTACTCACATGGTGTATTTACTGCAATGTCTTGTATGTACTGTACCTGCTGTTTGGAATGACCATGGTCCAACCATATTAATACCTATAGTCGTGCTAATTCTATCATACCTCCATGGCCTGTCCATGGTTAACACTTCTTTGTGTGAACCATAGCCTCACTCCTCTGTGGTCTAACATTGACATTTCTTTTTATGTTGCTTTTCTAATGTCCTAACCATAACCAGTTTCTTAGTTGAAAAGCACATAGTTAGCTTATGTACTGCAATGCAATGTCATTACCTTGTAGTTCAACCTTGGCAATACCGTTATATTCCCAAACATAGTAACACTGTCATTATCCTTTATCGAGTCACAATCCTTTACTATATTTCTGTTGCATTGAAATTGACAGTCCTTGGATTCTTCTCTCTCCCAGATTTATACATCAACAGCCTGACCGTAGGTCCGGTGCGCTCCAGACGGTCAGCAGAAAACACTTTTGGGATGTACACGGGGAGCGGGAATGTATCCAGGACGGTGGAAGATGCTGACAAGGAAACCTTGGCGACTGTGGTGAAGCCCAAAGAAGAGGTGGAAGTGAGTGATGATGCACCTCTAGAACAGAGGCTGCAATTCCTGGAGAATAAACTTGAATCCGTGATGTCAGCAGTAGCATCTTTGCAGGACACCATAGGAACACTATCGGAGGAGGTAATTGAACAGCAGTTGTCTTGAAAACAATAGTTGCCATAGTGATTTACTTGGATGGTCACTCTCTCCTCTTCATCTTACGTGTCGTCTAGAGAGAGTGGCAGTAATTGGGATAGGAAGTCTAATGACCCTTAAAGATCCCACCATATTTTCAGCCTGCTGTTGGAAATATTCAGTGTTGGAACTGTAATAGTATCATCTTTTAGTGCATTGCAGGTTTTACAAATCCTAGTATGTGATTATCTTCCTTACTTCTAACCATACTGTAAGCTAGTCTGATTTTCTCAAAATGTCCTCTAGTTTTGCCACCTGTTTTGTTCACTACAATGTCCTCGATATTTGTAAACATGTCACCCTTGGGTGTAGAACATAATGAGGTCCACGGCGTGTGTGAGGCGTTCCATCGTCATCAATCCCATTAAATTTGACTGTTCCCTCATAAGATTTGCTTTCCATGTCTGATACTAATTTAGCTATTCTGCATTGCACTCCTTCCAATTTCATTAATATCCCTTTTCAAGTAAGGCTTGCTAACCTGTATACGATGGTTACGGTGTGGTCTCACTGCACAAGAGACTTGCACTAGTTCAGTAATAATTTATGGTGAAAATTTGTGAGTTCCTTCTTATAATGCCCATAACTCTGTGACCAAAATAGAATAGCTGCATGGGGATTTTGGGTGTGCAAATAAGAGTCAGATTTTGCAGTTCCAAAGATTAGTTTGAGGGTTGGTCATGTTGGTAAAGAGAGTATGAATGAAGAAAAGTGAATCTTCAGACTAGCTTTTGTGCAATGTTGCAATCATATGTTGATATTGTCACAAAGTGACTAAATTATTATCCTACCAGCTAGCGCAAAGGTTGCTTTCCAATTCTTTGTAGGAAGTTACTCAAGAGATCATCTCAAAATCTAAAAAAAAGTCCATTAAGTATTTGCAATATTAATGAAAGATAATTTACTCTGAATAAAGGTATGACTTGTAAAGTGGTAAGTAACTGACGTTATCAGTCTGATAAATATTTTCATGCCAAGATGCTCATGCTTGGCAGCAGGAGAGAGATAGAGAGAGCAAGTTGCTGCTGATTTAAAAAATACCAAAGTTGGCGTTATGTTTCTCCTGTCTTCCTTCACAGATTTTGTCAACGCGAAAGCACCGAAAGAGGAAAAGCAGAAATTGATGATGGTGGACAGGGTCTGCTCCTTTAAATAATATGTGAACACTTGAAAAGCAAGATTACTCCCGCAGTGTGCATCCTGTTTGAACCCCCTCATTCAGCTCTGGAAGTAGGACACTCCCAGTTGCCATAGTAACAGTCATTGTGGTGTTGTGATAGTGATAGCAATAGTTGCATTGAAGAAGTGACATCGAGTGAACCGTGCTTGGATAATTATAACTCACACACACAGTCAAGGACCAGGGAAGAAGAGTACTGTACTTTACAAAGGACGTATATATCCCCTTATCATATTAGCAGAGAAGGGATATCCCTTAAGGAAGGATATTCCTCCAAGGAGGGAGGAATGTCCCTTGAGGAATATGAAATCAGACAAATATTTTCCAAGCTGGAATTGCACTGTGGAGTAGCCTTTTTTCATCAAAGTAGAATATACTTGTGAGAGATACGCCTGTGCAAGATGGTGCCATTTTTGTACCTGCTTTTAAAACATGTCAGAGTTACAGATTTGTTGATGAATAATGTAAAAGCAGAAATGATTCAGAAGGGTTCTCTATGCATGTGTTACCAGATTCTGTCATTCTGTGTGACATAAGTAATAGCTTAATTTTAAAGGTACCTTTGGTCTTTGCAATGCAATGTTTGAGTTCAACACATCTTTGTACTGGGGTCGTGGAGGGGAATTAAATGTGAAAGCAATCCTATTTATATATGCATTTGTCCAGCAACTTTGCAATAACAAGAATTGGAACAAATTATTTATATATTTTTTTTTCTCATTGTTAAGAGTAAAACGTTTCAACTTGTTACTAAGACTTGTTCATTTTTTTTTTGGAATTTGTCCTGGTATATTCTCTCTGTACCAAGTAAACTGAGTTGATCACTTTAGAAAGTAGTCGGTCACTTTCTTTACTTTGGCAGGCAGGTCTCTTAGAGTTGAATGCCTCAGTTTACACCAAGCGACCGTATGTTCATTGGTGTGAAGGTCACTCGGAAGAGGTTTCCTAGTTGAGGCTATGAAGCCTCCTTCATTGTCACACAGATGCTGTGGAATTTCGATGTTGATGTCGTTTCAAATCAAAAGAGAAGTACGGGAGGCAGGGCGAGGGCGAGAATATGGTTGAGAGAGGTGGTGGTAGCTGTCTGTTCCCTAGCAACTGTCACAGTGCCGTGGTTACCGTACTACGCTCTCCTATGTAGTTCGTCCTCTGACGGTATGCTATTTCTTGCTGTGGTCTTTTTTCTTGGTTCAATTTTAGAACTGTAATGACGAGGGGAGACGACATAGTTTGGGACCGGCAGTATTATTTAACTTTCTTTACTGGCTTTACTTTGTATTAATTTATTTATTTATCCTTTTTTTTTTTAGTATTCTTTGGATGTTCTGTGAGTCTTAGCTTTGAGTCACGTTATGTTGCACACTTTTGGTGTATGGTTTGAACATAAACTGTGCCCTAACTTCAGGATCACCACTTCAAGTGGCTTATTGATAGCGTAACAATATTCAGTCATCACAATAGTCCTTTACATGGACTGACCGTATTATAAAAAAACAAAACATATTTATTTCATTTTTAAATGCAACTGCCATTTAGTTATTCTTTGGCTTGAAATAACAGTTTTGTAACATAAGTTTCTCATTCTTATTTTCTGTACTTTATTTGAAACTTTCATTTCCCCTTTCCTTGTAGCAAATCCAGGATCGATAGACAAATAAGCCAATCTTGGAAGGTGGTTAGGGGTGGGTGGGAGGTCAGTATAGGAGAAAGGAAACTTTACCTACATCATATTTGCCCAATCTACTTGTCAAAATAGCAAAACCAGCTAAAACTCTGATGAATGATAAATTCATCCTTCAAAAAAAAAAGGAGTGTAACAGCTTCGATTCACATGTTAGCCTCAGCAAATGCTCTTACAAACTACTTAATGAAATCACAAAAGTATTCTAGCAACAGCAATTTCATGACGATTGTAAAGTGTGTGATGACAGCTATGTGTGTGGTTGGTTCCCTGTGTGGTATCAGGAATTCTCTGGAGTCAATCTCTCCGTTTGAGTGCGAAAACATATTTCTGGAAACTCAGATTGAAAAATCGTGGAGTATAAGCACATGGAAAACCAATTTACATGGAAGAAAATAAAAAAAAAAACGTGTCAGTTCAAGGAGATACTTCATGTAGGCCTACCTCAATCCAAGTGAATAGACATAAGAATTAGAGATGGAAAGGCTGAATAGCCACTACTGATTCAGGGAGTCAAAAAAAACAACTAAAGAGCCTCTACTGAAAAGAATCAGCAGGTATCTATTCGAGTCTGTTTGAGATTTGCTTACAAGAATTATATACCTCAATTCTACCGTAAGAGAAGAGAATCAAGTTTTGTTCATGTGATGTATAGTAAAGCAAAACACATCATAAGTACCAAAGAACCATGCAGGGTGTAGGTTCATGAAAGGGAAAACTGTGTACAGATTATTTGATTGGACTACAGCATGAAGGGTCAACTTTATTTTGTTGTTGTTCTTTTACAGGCACTTTGCTTTTCTGAACTACTGTTTGTCAGTACTTGGAACTTGTTGGATTGCACTTTGTTACATTATATAGTGCATTTAAAATGTTGCTTTGCACTTTGTGATGTTACTTTGCAGTGCATTTAACATGTAGTCCATGTAACATGGTAGCATGTTTGGCCTTTGTAATGTTATATAATCCATGTAATCTGGTTCATGTTGTTATGCAGTGCATTTAACATGTCAGTTTGTGATGGTAGTGCATTTAAGATGTCTGGTTATACTACACGGAACACATTGAATTCCAGTGTTCCCACAAATGCATCAACCATGTCCCGAAAAATAGTCTCAAAATTTTTCAGAATGCTGATATTTTTTTTCTCACGATAAAGATACCCTTTTAAATTGATAATGTACACAGAATGAGAAAGAGCAATTTCCTGAAGCTTTTCCTCAAATCGTTTCTGTTTCCTGAACTTCACCCTTTTTTTGGGGGGGAAATCTCCTCGAAAGAGGAATCGCTGTCGAGTTCTTAAATTGCGTTATAGTGCATTTAACATTTTAGTTTGTGTTATGGTATTTTACGTAGTGCACGGAACACATTGATGTGTGCTATATTTTCAATGTTATACAGTGTATGGGATATGCTAGGATGTACTGTATGATTCTGGATGGTGAATTTAATACACAATTGGTTGGTTAGTACTTTTAGATGTCATATAATTGTACATTGAAGATGTTTGGTTGTGCTGTAACAGGATAATGTAGTGCATGGAAAATGTTTGGTTCTGCTGTAACAAGATAATGTAGTACATGGAAGATGTTTGGTTGTGCTGTAGCAGGACAGTGTAGTGTAACAGGACAATGTAGTGCATGGAAGATGTTTAGTTGTGCTGTAGCAAGATAATGTAGTGCATGGAAGATGTTTGGTTGTGCTGTAAGAGGATAATGTTGTGCATGGAAGATGTATGGTGCTGTAAAGTGTTTTGCAGTTCACACTTGAGACTTGGTTGTGTCTCAGGTAATGGTGTTATGTAGTGAGTGGAACATTATGTTTTTATTGTGTGTAGTATGTGTGTAGTGTGTAGTATGTGTGTAGTGTTATCACACCAGAATCATGTCCATCAAGTTCATATTCTATCTTTGGATTTTTGAAGTGTTGACGTTTGAGAATTCTAGTGAAGCTTACAAAAGGGTCCAAAATTTAAGGCTGCACTTAATAAACTTTACCAATTTTCATGATCAATTTTTTGTTCACACTCCTGATAGGTAAGGTTTGTGTGCTGGAAAGAAATTTCAAGTAATGTTGGCATAACAAAATTTAACTTCCATGAATCCATGACAGTGTTAGCTATGAAATTACCTCAGAGGTACAACATAATGCTAATAATGATAATAAGTCAGTATTTATTGTATCCAAGACACTACAAGAGTGCTTTTACAATATGTCATTTGTCTCTTAAAAGACTCAGGAGTTGCATACATTTCCGCAAATCGTGCAGTGGTGTTGCCGTGCGTCAGTTGAGTAATTCACTCTCCGTTGAAGAGGGAAATTGTCGTTTTTTTCATTGGTTACGCGTTTTGTCTCAGACGTCCTGCATTGGTTGTGTGGTTGGAGCATATACATCTTGTAGTTCTTGCTGTTTTACTGCCCTTTCCTTAAGATGTTGTATGGCATTATTGAAAACTCACACAAGGGCTCCTGCCTGCTGGCAGATCTTGGCATATTTTACTAATATCAGTATGGCATTTCATTTTCTGTTGTATCATTTAGTGCATAGTAATTGTGGTAAGTGGTTGGTAAGGTGCTAAAGAAACCAAAGTTAAACTATTTAACAAGAAAAGAAAAAAGAAAAAAAAAACGAAGGTAGGAATAAGTTCCCTTTTACTGATGTAAGGAGGACAGTCTTACAAAACTACTTTTGTGCTCATTGGCAAGATGTAAGGTTTTTGTTTATTTTTATTTGTTTTTACTATGATATGCTGCAGAATTGGTTTGTATTTAAGAGATATTTTCTTACTCTCTTTTTTTTT
>VJOZ01169134.1:0-11504 GCA_009801055.1 Stichopus horrens | reverse complement strand
AAAAAAAAAAAAATAAACAGCTGTGAAAGTTGAATTTTAAAGAAGTGCTGTAAACTTCAAGATTAGATAATTTAAAATTATTTGTATCAAAACACTACAGTATGAAAGTGACAACATGATTTTGATATGTTCGCTGATAACGTTTGGAAACAAATGATAATGTAAAAAAAAAATTATGACAATGGCAAAAGTACTGCACCATTCATTAAAAATAGGTCACCAAAGGAAATAGGGTAGATTGATAGAAAAGAAAACAAAAGGAGTATTGTTTCTAAATAAAACAAGAATGAGTGTCACACATTAAGTTAAAAATAAGCTTTTGATCATACTATCTGCCCTGCCCTCTGTCAACGCAGAGAAGCAATTTCTTCGAGCTAATTGGATGGAAACGATAGAAACAACACTATAAAAATAAAAAAGATTACTAAAGTCATGTGACAGAAGGGGCCATTGAGAAAAATTTACAACCATGGAGAAATAAAGTATGGATACAGAAATCTCAAAAGTTTTTATTCTTGAAACATTTTTATCCTACCACTTCACACTCAAATTGACCTCAAATGACTTTCTGCTTCACAACATGCAAGAGGTATGGTTTAATCATTTTATCAATTTGAATATTGATAAATTTCCATTTTTGTAGATATCATATATTAAAGTCTTCAAACTATGACGTCTGTTCACCTGCAATTATCTTTCAAATTCACGAAACACACCACTATGGGATCCCCTAACCATCGAGGCAATCCGTGTTCATGGGATATCAAAGTTTTGACAACTTTCAGAAAATCTCAGGATATAATTCCATGTTCACAAACAGCATGAAAGATCAACACAATGCACATACGCAATCTTGACAGCATGGCAGATTCCTTTGGTCTTAACAGAAACCAATCAAATACGTTGGCAAATTTCTATCGATTGCAACGTGAGACAATTAGTCATCATGTTAGTGTGTGGAGAGAAACGATGATCCATGTTTGTCAATTACGGATGCTGGATCAGCCAAGCTTGAACATCTTGTCATCTTCAGCAACTGAGCAGTTTGAGTTTACATGAATGCATTTAAAGCACTCAACAGTCGACAACGGTACATTAGCTGGACATAAATAGAAGTGATTCTGTGTTACGAATTGAGCATGTAGATGAGGCTAGAATTGACCATTGATTTAAATATAAAGTTAATGATTTTAACATGAAATCTAAGTCCATTAAAAATAGATTTCATATTGATTTCATATGGAATTTTCTGGTTCTTCATCTTTACTTGGCTTTGGTAGAGAACCACTGTGCTTTATAATCACTCTAAATTCCATCAGATGCTAATAGCATGAGTGACTAAATTTACATAAAATTTATGTTAGTCTCACAGATTTTTTTAATTATATAAGAGCATCAAGTATCAAAGATTGGTCAAATATCGCATTTCAAACAAAATTTCTGTATCAACTGGAATGATTTTCATTTTTATATTTAAATTCTTTTTCTAGGTATCCATGGTTTACTAATTGATCATTTCAGTCAGAATTGATTGACTGGAATAAACACAACATCAAGAAGTCTAATTGTTTAGTCTCTCTAAATCCTGGCCTTTGAGAGATGGGTCGCAGAGGAGAGTAAGGGTTCGATGCAATGAACACAGTTAAATGGAAATATGGCATTTAGAAGACACCATCATGGCTACCAAAAAATTACTCTGTTCATTGTCAAACCATCCAATTTCATCAATAAACATCTGCAAAAGCGTTATCACCTTTTGTTTTTGTAGATTATGAATGTGATGAGTAAAAGAAGATGCATCATGTGAATGTGGGAAAGTTTGGGTGAACAAATTATTGTTGAGCAACAATAACTGCATTTCTATCTGTGAGAAACTTATCTTGAAAAGAAGGCTGCCATGTTTAAGCAGTACTTAATGTATTACAATTCATATATCCCATGAAATCTAATTTGTAATTCAAGCAGCACAAGCTAAGCAGCGAGTTTCCGTATTAACTTTTGTCTGTCGCTCAAGCGCTGATGACATTTATGGCACCATATAATAATTGTATGAATCATTAAAAAGAAGAAATTGCATTGCCATTGTATATCTGAATGGAATAGGATCTCCTCATGAGTATTAATACTTTCTGATTGTAAAACACTTAAGATCTAAACTATTTGGAAAAGAATCGGACACAGAACTAAGAATATAACAAACTCTGAATGAGAAAGACAAAAAACAGGAATATTTCAGTTGTTGTTACCAAAATCAGAAGCATATCGCATGGTACACTTTGTTTTTGAGAACACAGGTACAAATAAAACAAACAAGGGAAAATAAATGTGCTATCTAACATAAAATTTTGCATACACACACACCTAAACACACAAAAAAAATACTTATGGTAATTTCAACAGGCACTTAGAGAAAGAAGCTTAACAAATGTCAACATTTGCATAAAATTTTTCCATGGATGGTAATATTAGGTTAAAAATACTGTACTTGCCCAACGTATTTTCTTAAATTATCAAAGCATACACAGAATGCACGTATGTTTGATATGGCACAAATTCATCTCCAAACTTTAATCCACCCTTCTACTACAGTGAAGAAGGTATAATACCTTCATAAAAGCTGAGAGATGACGGCCATTTGACCTTTTACACACCTGTCAGCATCCTACCTCTAAAATTTTAAAAGGCTACCAAATTTTTTTAGAAAAGTGTTAAAACATTTAATAGTACCTTCCCACAAGTTCTTTCAAGGAAATGTGAGAAACAGTATCACTTACGTCAGAACTACAACAAAAGATGGCATGAACTTCATGACTGGCCATTATTGTTCTGGCATATTCCTGGCCTCTGAAAATGACCACTGAACTTCTCATTACATACTCATATAAGGTTCATCCACATTGGATGATCCGAATCATGAAACCTGCTGCAATTCTGCCCACATTTCTCGATGCAGACTAGTAGGTAAGGTAGCAAGACCTCCTAAAACACCTTTCAAGGATGGAACTTAAAGGTTTCTTTTATCTACCTTACACAGATAAAACTGAACCCTCATGTTAATTAAGTGTACAATCGACCTTGAGCGGAACATTATCACTGCTGAGTATCTTGATGCAGTAGATTGCAATGCATGAGAGGGTTTCTACCTCTCCAGTACAAACACTGATGCATCATTATGACGTTAATAACGATTTTGCTGAGGAACTATTTCTTTGATTGATATTCCTTGCTGCAATACTTACCCAGCAGCTCTGCTTAACTCACAAGTGGAATGACATGAAGTACACTTTTGTCATAACATATATTAAAATTTGGTGATGAACAATCAGCCTAATAAACTTTGGTAGGTTTCCTCGATGGATTATGACAAACATTACTGAATATAACATGGTTGGCATACAAAGTCACAAGTCAGGCTTACTGCACATACCCTACAATATGAGGTAGGCTTGGATTTTATCTGGATGAAGAAGACCCAGATTATATTCAAAGTTCTCTGCATCTTAAATAACATTAATGCAGCACTGCAGCTTTTGAACAAGTGTATTCAAAGATAAAAAGTACCACAAACAAAACCAGGCAAGGTAAAAATTCCACTGTAATTTCCCTTCTGGCAGTCTTGTACAAATATTGCTGTTGCTATGGTCAGCTTCACTTTGCACAACATTTGACATGGAGAGCAACTTAATGATCGCTTACAGCTGTGTAGTAGTCACAAAGATATGGCAGATCGAGACGGCTTTGAGTTATTAGTGAAACTAATTCAGCATTTTCTTTTGAAGATTCACAGACCAGTAGTTTTTCAAATAGACAGAAACAAACCTGTGAAACTCTTTCATGTCACACAAGACAATCAGTTCTACTTTTTGACTTCGGTACAAAAAAAAGGGCAGAAAATTGCAAAATGTCAATGCCGCACTTAGTTATCTTTTGAAACTTACTTCGATATTTTTTCAACGTTTTTTTTTGTATGTTGACTGTAGTTTTAAACAATTTTGCACACTTCTAAGTTAAACATTTTTAATTTACAGGAAAACAGGTATCAAATCAAGCAGGACTATCTCTGCTCATGACTAAAAGAGAAGAAAGAATATGCACACACACAATGACAGACAAGATTAGCAGAGTGAGACAAAACTACTGTAACATGGTGAATGAGAATTGCCACATAGTGATAGTACTATGGAATAATGGTACCTTGTGGTATATATACCCTGTGCAGAACTGGAAAAGGGGGAAAAAGGACTTGCGCAAACAGAAACTGATTTTCTCGAAAGCAATTTTACTTCAGAGCAACGATGGACACTGACAAGGGGTTCCTTGAAATTCCACAGGCAGAGGTGGTTGTCGTCATCTACTAAGGCACAAACTTGAGCATGCTAGTTTAACATTCTCTGCCTCAACCAGCACACTGATTGTCAAATCAGAACTATTATTCTTTTTGGAAATCCTCACTACCTATTACTCGTTCACCTATATCTTGTGCCTGTTGTGCTATGATAACTGCTGCTCTTTGCCTTGATGAGTTATGTGCCACTTCCACGGTGGCATACGGCAGGACCATCGAACCCGATCTGCCCACCAGTGAAGTAACTGCCTAAACACACTGGTGTGGTAGAACCTTGTGTCAACAAAATTCTGAAACACAGCACAAAATTATTACGTAACTCACTGATGTTATTGTCAGCTGTATGGCAAACATTTTGAGAACCTTGTCTAAAATTCCCCAAATTCTTGTGAAATTGATGGAAAAAACTGAAGAGTTGAATTTTTTTTTTTTTCATCAAGAGAACTAATACTGAAGAATGAATCCCATCAATGCCTATGGAAATTAAAGATGAATAAAACAACTAGAGGGAGCCTGAGTGGGCAGGAAGAGAAAAATTTCCTGGCTACAACAATACTTTCCAATTTTCCATTAACATCTTTTTTAAGTTTCCCTATCCCCTTGACCACTGCATCTCCTAATGTCTCCGCCTCTCGTTCTCCCTCTTCCTCTCTCCCTGCTGCAAAATTTCACTTTACCAACTTCATCAGATTGTGCATGTTCTTGCCCAATCCTCGAAATTGTTTTTAAAACTTCACAAGGTAAACTAAGGGTGATTGCACCACTGTTGTGGATCTTTGTAGGGCCCAGACGCAATGGCAAAAGTGTGTTGTATTTTCTCCAGTGAACAAACAAGCATTCTGGTTATTGAGCACATTAGACGATTTCTAACTTAAAGAGTACTTCCTGTCAAAGGACAGCGCAAACAATCTTCATCGCATACAACTTCTAGTTTTATTTTATTTTCAATACTAAACTGCAGCAATCGACATGACCTTTCCGCAGTGCAGAGTATGTCTTCTACAGAGCAGTCACGGCACTCGGTCTACAGTTTTTCTTCCCGAGATAGATTCCCTTTTCCTTTAACCCTCAAAAAAAAAAACAATTGATGAAACAAACACTGAAAACCAGAATGGTTTCGATGATGTAACCTACGGTAACCTAGCTCTTCACCGTTATTTGTACAGAAACAAGTAGGAATTGGGCTATGATACACAGAGCAATAACACTTGCATGTATGAACCAATATGAGGTCTGTCCAGGCTCCCTTCATAAAGTTAAAGTTAAAAATTTATGTAAGAATCAGGGTTTATTTTTCATTTCTCGACAACATGCATCATCACAATGCATTAGATGACGAGTCAGTGTAAAGACTCATGACTTTTTAACAAGTACCTGAACAATCTTCTAACAGTTGACACAAGTCCAAGCTTCCTTTCTTGAGATACAAAGTTAACAGGGTGTACGTAGGAATTTCACCTCGGCTGACTTGGAAATCATACCAAATTCCATTGATGATCGGAGACTTAAATTTGTTGAAAAAGATCGAAAAAGCAAAAAAAAATACTGAAAGCAACTCTGTCAGGACTAATCCTCCAAATTTTACATTCCACTTGTTAATGTCCACCGGCTAACGCTATTCCTTTCTCTTTCATAACATCACAAAAGTCACCACAAATAACTTCACACATTTGTTTTGAATATATTTTTGTTGAACAACTAATACGATAATTTTGATAAACAATCATACAAATAATACTACATGACACAGTCAATAAAGAGTTGCAAGTTTTGACCAATTTGGTTCCAGAAAGACAAATTTTCTTACAATATTGCATTGCCCTTGCCAACTAGCAGTTCGATGAAAAAAAAGGCCACGTGTAAAATTACATGAAAAAATAAACTGTTACAAATAAATGTCTGCTCCAATGTGAGATTAATTTCAGCCAGAGGACGAAATTCAAATGCAGATATTTCTTTTCTCTAAACGTGATTCTACTGCCCAAAAGTCTTCATAGTCTAACATGAAGACCAGAAACGGTTTCCTTGTTGTCTGAGTTGCTCATTGTCCATGTACGTATCTTTTACAGGACTGCTGTAATGGCACCCAAGTTAGCAGGCTGACAATTTACACCAATCATGTTGCTCAGACTCTTAACATGGTAGGTGAGAGTGCACTTGCTATGCTGAGACAGGTAAGTGAGTAGGATGTGAGTAAAGTCTTCCTCTCCGAGAGTGACTAACATGACGTGTTCAATCATGGTGACCAATCAAAGACCACTTTCATGTGGTATATTGAGGCGGTGGTGCTTTCCACATGGTAAACTTGGGAGGTTTAGTGGCAGTGTCACCGGTTAAGCAGTCAAAATGATGTGTACAGTAGAGATATTGAAGTGAAATCATTATGTGTAAAGTGAGGCGTGTGGTAACCGTTCACTTTATCTGCATTTGACTTCAACACTGACTCAAGGTGTTGAATGGCTCAGGCAGTCACAAGAAGAAGAAAGCACAGACTAACTTTAATGAATAAGGAGGTCAAACGATGACCTTGACATATGTGCAACCAATAGAATGAATGGTATGCTTAACTTTGGAACCACAGCAGGAGAGACTTTAAGACCCCTCCATTGTACCTTCTGTTCATTCCCATTCCAAAAATCTCAATGATTTGCAAGAGATACCTTTCATTTTCTACTTTAAATGTTCTTTAAGAAATTAATTATGGTACTCTGAAGGCATCCATTGAGCTTAACATAATACAGCACTCCACAGACCTAAGTCAGCATATAAGCCACAATGTGAACATTTGCAGCAAAGACGTCAACTTCCATGGCCGTACTGGGTCTGACTTGTAGTGGTAGAACTTCTCTGGCTTATCTTTGCACTTGTACAGTGCATGTGTTGTACATGCAGAGCAGAGAATAATTAATCTGGTAACCCAACTCTTTGGGAGGCACAAACTGATGAAATTGCTACGCAAATGGAATATTTGGCAGCAGTTTTCGTTCTACATACAACGAATCCGGTTTCCTCTGATGTTGCGACAAAATATCAAAGAAACCTGAAAACTGCTCTACGCAAACTTTGAAAAGTAAAATTATTCTCTGCAAAGGTTATAAAACATGATCCTTCCCAATTCAAGTACAGCACCTCCAAAATTCCATGGACATCTAAACACCAGAAAGAAACAACAAATAGCAATGGAACCCAAGGAGTATTCTAACGAAGGACATCTGTGAGTGAAACACAATATCAGGGAAATTTAAATACTTGAGTTTTACCACACACAGAAAAAAAAAGAAAAAAAAAAAAAGATGTCAGGATCCTAGGACGGGATGAGTATGTTGGCCTTCATATCCAACATCTGACCCTGAATTGGACCAAATTCTACCTTCTCCCCGTCGACCGTGACGATCCCGTCGTCTTCCAGCGGTTCGATCCTGAATGCCCTGACGAAGACCGATTTGACAGAATTCTTCGTCATGTGTTCCCCCGTTTCCATCTCCCCCATCACATTCCGCAAGTGCTTCCTGGTTACAGGATAGGTGAGGTACTGTATACACATGACACCCTCGTTGAAAGCCCTGTTCGGCCACGCGACGACGTCCCTGCTGAGATGGGAGTCCTGTAGGACTACGACGCAGACGAATTTGTCCTCTAGCGTGACCCAGTTGGACGGTACGGGTTCATCCAGGGGGGGTAGGAGGTATTCCTTGGCGGAGGAAGCATCTGCCTCCGACGATGATTCTCCAGACTCCTGAGATTCCGAAGTTTCGAAGCTTGGGTTGAGTACACCATTCCCTGCTTGTACCGCTACTGAGTTATAGCTGGTTTCGGTGTCGGCATCTCCCCTGCCTTTACTGTTGTTTGACGACGGACTGTATCCCTCGGCAGGCAGGTAAGACAACCTGCCGCGGTACTTACGTAGTGCCATAATGCGAATGAAAGCCTGAATGGTGAAACGAGGACTGCCCATAAATCGCAGCCACTCGCTCTCGATGTCGATGTCCGAAATAATGCCCCAGGCTACCGCTAGGAATGAATACACAGTTTTCTTTCCATACTGAACTTCGACCACGTCCATGGGCGTGGGAATGCCTTTAGCTGCGAGAAGAGCACTGTGCAGGTGGCTGTTCTTCACGCACTGCTCTCTGCAATGAAAGAAAATTATTCCATATGTGAACAAAACTTTAAAATGTGAGAAACCAGCTATTGTACAAAACAGCAATAATGTTAAGGACAAGGTCAAACTGTCATGTCTAAATGTCTAATTGTGACGGTACAGAGCACTAAAGAACGACATGACAAGAGACATGTACAGTATGGGGAGTGCTCCTCCTTTGCAGTGCGACTAATTTTGCAACAAAAATACCAACAAATGGACCTGGGTTACGGAAAGTAGGTTGGAAATTCATTTTCAGCAAGAGACCAATTTTGGGGCTTTGGCTGTTCTATTTGACATACATTACGACTACCATGAACTCTGTAATTTTTCAAATATGCTAATTTGTGACAAATTGTGAAGATTCTAAACAATGCAAAATTTTCATTGAGCTTAAAGGTTTCAACTAATTAGCTCTGACTGCAGTGCTGCATTTAACAAGAAAACAAAATCTGCAATCTGCAAAAGCGTATGATGCTCAAAAGTTATGTAATTTCTCAATTTAGTCCATCATCCTCTTATCAAAAAGGTAAAGCAGGTTACACATGGGGCAACAAGGTTTCTGCCAAAACTGCTGCAAAAGAGGGGTAGGGGTGGGGATGTGAGAGAAGAATAAAACATGTTAATTCAAGTGTTTATTCAAGATTAGCTTTAACATTTCATGACAAAAAAAAAAATCTGTATAATCAGACTTCTAACAAGTGTACCTTGTTTACGGCTGTTTTTTCCTCCCACACTTTATGAATCTAAAATTTGCTGCCTAATGGTTATGTCAGAGGGAGTCTCAGAGAGCTACTAAAATATATGCAGCATTTTCAAGGCTCCTCAATCCAGTTTGTGTCTACTCGATGTCAACAAATTTTTCCACAATTACTTCATGACTACTTTCAATATTTCACCATTATTTTTGATATTTTACAATTATTGTTGATATTTCACTATTACCTTCTAGTTATACCTTTTTTATACTTCTACCATGCAAATTCACACCAAATGTCATTACTGGTTTCAGTATTCCAACCGGTATACCATGAAAACACTGGAAACGTAATTCTGAGTATTTTTTAACACATGGCAGTCAAAATAGTTCTCATCAATCTTTGCACCCCAAACCTGTCTGCCCTTGTTCAATATTGTTTGCATAAAGCAAAGACAAAAGACCTAACATGTTTTATTTTATGTTGGCCTTTAAAAATTTCTGTGACAGAACCAAAATCTCATTAAGCCTTCGAAGACCTGACTCAAGGAAGGTAATAGGGAGCGGGTGGTTACTATGTCTTCTTTAATATAAAAATGAAGACATAAGTACCAAAAATCAATCAATTTGGCAGAAACCTTACATGAACATAAAATGCGGTCTGGTCGTTTGAGGTACGGCAAATATGAGCACTAATTAGTTTGCAACATTGTCAGACAAACAGATAGATAGACACACANNTAATTGAGAGTTCTGTTTTTTTTTTACAAAAGTTCTACTGAATCCAAGGGGATGGCTGATGTCATTACTGGATGGACGTGACTAATACTACTACTACTACCATGTGATACCTAACATGGGCAATCTACAGTAAGTGGGTATGGTGTGATTCTTAAGTGCCCTTGGGTGATCCATGGACCCTTGTCTTCACCTGACCATGCACTACACCGACATGCATTAAAAGAATCTGATGACGAGGTTTCTAGAATAGATGTGAGCTCCGTGGAATCCACAGAAGTAGAAGTCGTTACGAATGAAATGTTATCCAACAGGTGAGAAAAATCACATGAGGAAGGATATACTGCTTTTGTATGGTTGTTCAAAGTACGTCACATCCATGGAGCATTTCTAAACTTTTAAAAGGGAGACCCTAACCAAAAACATAGATTTCCTTCATCTTTTCCTCGCTACAGTGTATCACTTAAGATGTAGTTTATACAAGGATATGCATCAAACATACCATATATGGATATTTTTCACTTCATTAATGATAATGTAGTAGACCTTTCTCATCTACCCCAAAACTCATTTCCAATCTACCGTCAAAGCACAACTGGTATATCGAAGCATGTACAAAGCCACTAATTACTTGTTACGATGGTATGTAATATGTATACACAAGCACAGAATGGTAGCGAAACTACAGTAACTATGCTGCACTTGATGAAAATGAACTGGAAGTTATGACTGCGGTTGAATTAACCCTAGCAATGATTTGAATGGTTTGCAAATTGGAACCAATAGGATACTAAAAGTGATACAAAAAATTGTATAGATTACAATATTCTAATATGTGTGACTGGAGACCATGACAGGGGTTAAACAAATAAGATCTGCAGTACTGTGCTTTGAATGGTTTGCAACCAAAAGGAATATGACGTGATTCCACAAAGTTTGGAAGTGCTAAAATTCTGTGAAACTGAACACCATGACTGAAAAAAAAAAACCACAATTGTAGTACTTTAAATGGTTTGGAATTTGGAATCAATGACATTAGGTGATTCAAAGAATTTTATAATTTCTAAAACCCCTAAGAGTGTAACTATTCATGATGTAATATGCCACAACTCTTTCTCTGTGAGGTTGACTATAAAAGGAAGATGCTTATAAATGCCAGAGTAGGTAGCCATCTGAATAAAGACTCAACTTAAGGTCTTTGGAGGGAAACAGGATGTTTGTTTTACAGAAAAATATCATATTATTTAAACCAATATTTGTGGACACAGAATGATAAATTATTCAAAATAAGTCAGGACAGTAGTTATCTTTTCAAAAAATACATTTTTCACAGATAGAAATTCAGTTAGTTGTTGCTTTAAGATTAATTTGTCCACTCAAACTAAATTCAAATGATGCATCCACTCTCACTTATCTTATGCCTAATATTCTGAGGAGACGAAGCTTTCCTATTTGTTTATTGATGAGACTAAATGGTTCGACAATGATAAAAGCTATTTTGTTTGTACGCCTATTTGAAGTATTGTAAACACTCTGTTTCCCTTTCAACGTCCACATGCTGACGATTACCTTATCCATAAAAT
>VJOZ01168724.1:0-10352 GCA_009801055.1 Stichopus horrens | reverse complement strand
CATGAAAACTTCAGAACTTTACCCACTGTTCTTTCAAATTGATGTCGATTAATATCATGTTCAAGAAGAAGTATCCACATTTCTAAACTCAAATACCATAAATTCTTCAAGGAAATGTTGACATACTCTTCTAGAAGGAAGAAAGTTCTCTTGTTAGTCATGTTAATAAATTGTCAGAGCAAATTGGACATAATTCTGTAAATCAGATTATTCCTTGTGTTAGGGTTACAATATGCAAACATAAGATTGGCCTGTATTATTTTAGTTTAATTTTAACATTGATCGTGCAGATATGAAATCAATTATAATTGATAACATAGATGGATGAAGTTCATAAAGTTTATGCCTCCTTGCCTTGAAACTATGCCAAAAAGAACAGATAGGTGCCAGAAAGAGAGCAAAAGAGACTGTCTTCTCTCTCTCTAAATCTTTCTTACAAATATTCCTATCAGATGAGACTCACCATCAACCTGCTGCCTCTCTGTGATTGCCCCATTTCCTGCCTCATCACTGCAGTCTGCATCATTATCATCATTGATGGGGATGGCTTCTGTCAGCTCATTCTTGATCCAAGTTGGTATCTATGACAACAAGGAGGTATCTTTCATGACATGGATTCATAATGAATCAATTCTCAAAGGCAAGCAACAACATCACTGTGACTTATGCAAGTTGGTCACGTTCCAACCAGGAGACTTCCTAACCACTTTGGTAAACTTTATTTGGAATATCTAACTCTCATTACATACCCATTGCAAGGTATCACCAGATAATAAAGCTATAATCAACACACAAAATTAACTCCAATTTAGTATTTTTAAGTATGTATGATACAATGTTCAACTGTTTGTGTATTATTAGCACATTTATCACTTGTTATGATGAACTTAGAAACAACAAAAGTGCAAATGTTGTTGCGGATTGGGTGTATCTTGAAAACAATTTTCTTGAATGCTTGATAAGAGGAATGTCTGGTGAACTAGCATCATTCCTTTGAAGCTGTAGCAAAAACATATTGAGACCTTCACAAGTATGCCCTTCAAATAGCCATACTACTTACCGTTCCCATTGTATCTAACTCAGATGTCTCAGAACTAGTATATTCATCTCCGCCATCATTACTGTGAGCTGATCGTTGCACGGTACCTTTTGGTAAGGGTAAGTTCTGGTTACTCCTGTGTTTGGAAAAAAAACGATGGCTGAAAGTAACATCACCTTAAATTTTGAATGTTGAAATGATATTATGTCATGTATGGCAGCTATTAGAGTTAGATGTAAAAGATGTATCAAACTAAATAATTACATGCTAACTGCCACCACCAATATGAAACACAGATAAAAATGATGACTAAAACAATATGCTGTGATACATGGACGTGAAGTAGGTGGCGTTAACAAGGTATCCTGGTTAAGAACATATGCATCAGACAATACACCTCAAAGAAGTGAAATTTCACTGCAAACATGAAATAAAGACAGCCTTGTAAATACAGGTGTGTTCTTCAAAGTAGGACCATAGATTTTCACAAAATGCTGTTCCATTTCTATTTCATTCCATGGCATGCAAAAGGCAAAATTCTGGAACTTATCATAAGTCAGTTCATGGCACTGTTTTTCTCTGAGCTAGTGCTTTCAAACTTTGCATGACTTTCATATGTTACTATGGCACAGATGGAAACATCACAGAGTACCCTTGAACAAATCAATTCCATCTTCCTGTGACATGGCCATGGATCAAAGCCCAAACCTACCATTGCTAAGAGGAGTTGCTTCAAATGCCATCACCCTTATCCACTCCATCACAGCAACAGTCATTGTTTCTCTACCTAGAAACACACTTTCTCTACCTACACTGTACATGTAAGGGCCTCACACTAGGTCAAACACTTGTGTAGGTTAATGAGTAAGGCAGATTATCTGAAACCTTTCAAGAAATAGTGTGCTGCAGTTATGACAACTTGCGGTCTGAATGTGTCTGAAAGAGTCTGAATATCAACACTACAAATCTTACATCCTTCTCATCATCATTCTCTTCCTGCGTTTAGAGCGTCTCTTTGGTAGAGGGCAGCTGGTCTCCACCAAGAGGTAGAGGTTGTTTCCTTGACACATCACTTCTACCAAGTTCAGTTCATAGTTCTCTTCATTTCCACAGGGAGGTTCAAAACAATTGGAACTTAATCTGAATAGAAAAAAAAAACAGGTGAAAACTTGAATTAGTGCCTAGTAAAATCTATATTTCTACATGAAAGGTAAAGTCTGATAGTGTAGTTTATTTAACATAGGAGGCACAAATAATAGTGTAATAAGTTACTCTCTATTTTCAATTTAAAATATCCATCTGGATTTATTTTTATGTTTTCCTTCCATAGTTGCTAAAAAAGGTGGAGATAAAGTCCAGAATGTCAGAGGTTCCCTTTGCTAGTTTACCTGAAGTGGTTTCTAACAAGATGGTTAACATGACAAGTTTGGTTACCCAGGAAAAATTGCTCTTGGAGAGCAACTTATATGAAAATTCTGTCAGCAGAGCATGGTAAACATGAGGAAGCAAGAATACCAGACATGAGCAATCACAAATCATCAACTATCTTGAACTACTATATGTTCATGGATTAACTTCAACAATGCATAGCACCATTTTGTCCCACAAAGAACCTTATTAGTCAATCCTGACTTACTGAAGGATAACCATTGGCTGCAGGAAAATGTCAGACTTCCCATCCAGGCTTAGCTGACTCTCAAAACTGACTTGACTCATGGAACTAGAGGCTGGCTTTCTCTTTGATGCTGAACCTTCATAAAGCAGGAATCAAAGTGAGATTACTAAAATAATCATTACAACCCAAATACACTACACACAAAAAAATAGCAATTATTCAGTTACAGCATTCACCATTGTAAGAAAAAAAGAAAAAAGCTAGTAGCAACATACAGAAAATGTACATTTGATGCAAATATGAAAACATCTATTTGCATAGATATGTCAAAGTTTTCCAGAAGATACGCAGATCTTTTGTCTAAAAGTATTATTCATGATTCAGTAAAAGTAGCTCGACATGGTCAACATTCAAGCAGCAATAGTTGCTAGAATTCTCTGTCACACAGAAAATCACATTACCAGCAGAACCGTTGTAGCGTTTATAGAAAGTGATGTAACATTAAATTGTGGCACAATTAAAATGGCAGCTTTATGACCAAATTAATGCAGTATCAATGCTAAATCTCAAATGTGCAGACCATCCTTGATTTGAATAGCTTCCAAAGTAATTGCAAAGTACTTACTGCTGGTAATGCTCTACAGTTATACAAAAAAAAGTAAGAAGTTTAGTAACTAATCTCAGCTGTACAGTTCAGTGCAATTGCCACTTAATATTAAGATAAACACCTGCTAGGAAATTTAAGCAACATTTAACACGTCAGAAATGTGCAGAGTGGATTAAAACAAACTAAATATCCAAATGCAAAATGGTTAGGCTACATTGAGATTGCAGTTTGCTATGACATGTCTTGAACAGGTGTGTACATACAGAACATATACAAATATACTATACAAACTGGTAAATAAAAAGCCACTGCGGTAATTGCGATTTGCAACTTCAAATATCCTCCTCAGCTCATTCTAGAAAATTATGTAACATGAAGTTGTCCTAATTAAACCATGCAATGGCATACATCTTTCAGGGTGCAATAAAAGATTTTGTTAGCATAGTGAAGAGCACCATTGTCAAATACGAAACTTTGCCATTCAACCACCCAAAGTGACATCACTAATAGTAGGTCAGTGACAAAACAGCAATGTGCACATTGGCTAACAACAAAGGAAAAGCCAAAAAACAAACAACACAAATGACAAATCTGAGTGCTAAAATATTAAAGAGATAACTCAATAGGCATCTTAATGTTGGCAAACAAATGTTAGGTGGTGTATCCAGTGGGATGATTCGAAGTGCCATAACAGCATAGTCTGTTTGCAGTGCCAAATAAAGGATTGTTCCTCTCCTTACCATCAGTTTCCTGGGATTGATGCATTTCTTTTTCTGGTTCATTTTCCTTTTTGATCTTATCTTTAGACCAGACAGTGACTGGCATATGAGGTAGCAACAAAGGAAATTTTATTTTAATTTATGCTCATTGTGACTGTTTCAAAGCAAATTTTGAAAAAAAGATAATTGAGTTACTATGTAGATGATATTCAAAGGAAATGATCCTTGGAGGACATTTAGTAGTTGAAATTGGAATTAGAGGTGAAATGATCAGATACATTGTATTTAACACAAGTCTAGTGGACTGAGGGATTCATGCAGATATTAGAAACAAAAACATCATTACACAGAAACATCAAGTCACTTTTTCTAATCTCCTTAGTGATTTAATTTACACTAATTCTTTCAACTAACCAGGATTGCTTGGGCAAGACTTATCCGGAGAGGTTGAAAGCATCACATCATCCCTTGCCTGTCTCGAACATGGAGGTGCACTTTTTATGCCTGCATTAAAACAAACGACCGTTACAATTAACAAAAGATATTTTTAAAAGTGACATTAACAGAATAATTATTTTCAAGAGATACTACAACATACTTCTGATAACAGTATGCTGACAAAAGGTAACAAGGTATATGGTGAGATAGCATCATCGACAGCAACCTCAAGATGCTTCGATATTAAACAGAAGGACGGAAAATGCATTTGCCATTCATTGACTTTTGGAGGACCTTACCAAAACCAATGTTATTTGCATACACTATTCAGGTGATCTAAATGATTTCCATCAGGTAGGTGTAGACAAGCAAGCGTCAACCATACTACATCATGATCGATCTGCTTCTCTTTTAGAATGTTTGCAGCCATCAAATGTTCACAATATATGATCACCATCACAATCACACTGGATCATCTGTTAGGATACCATCTGACATACCTCTAGATGAGATGGTGGATTGCCCTGCTGAGACGGAAGGATCTGAAAAGAAATGATAACGCACAAAGATCAGCTGCCATTAAGCAATGATTCAAAGAAGTATGAGAGCAACCTGAAGATGTTAATATTCTAATAACGCTCTCTCTGGATTTTTTAATTTGATTCCCAATTTTCTTTAAATATTGATGCAAATTTGTGGCGGAACTTACTGATTTTCAGGGCAACAGACTCAGTCTGTGTCAAAATAATGTGCCAAGATATCCAATGCATTTTTCATTAACACCCCAACTTAAGATTAATTCAGGCACGGAAGAGCAGTTACGTTACGAAATTAAGAGACAACATGTTGGGAAAGCCTTTGGCTTATATATAGCTTAAAGTCGGTTGACTTCCAATTTAACAATTTTGGATCAAATTTGGTATATTTTTTACCTTTTCTTTTTCAAAGGTAAGTTTAAATTTGAAAACATTAGATTATTCTTGGATGAAAACCCCATCTAACTGTGACCCAGTCAGGGTTCAAACACAAAACCTCCTGCAAGCTGTGTTTCATTGCTTCAAATGCCACCACCTTTACCACTCAGCCACAACACTTTAGAATTCAAAGAATGGAAGGGGAAATGAAAATGTAGGAAGAATAAAGGGTAAAGAATACGCAACTAAGTGGAACACATTACTATTTATCGCAGTATAATTGGTGTCTACTCTGCCTTTTAATTTTTACTGTGAGAAGGGCCAAATCTCCCCCCCTCCCCTCAATTCAATGACAATTTCAGGGGACAAATTAATAACATCTAACCATCTGAGAGTTTCCTCTCTGCACTGCAAGATGCAGTTGAACCTGTTGACCCAATGCTAGGTGTCCTCTGGTGACCATTGGTGACGGGTATACCAAGACTTGCACACTCTGCACTGCTCTTGGTGCTCTCCTCACTAGCCAGGTCATTAGGTGCAAGGCCTTTACCCCAGAAGTAAAGGTTGTTCTCCTCCGTACCACACACTGTAAAACTCTCTCCACAGGCAGCCGTCTAAAGTTAGCCAAAAAAAAAAAGAAAAATGAAGATAAAGTCATTTAAAACGATCCCTAGCTAACATCATTTATCAGTGAGAGCGATTCTTACTATTAGTGTAAGCAAAGTGTAGGTAAGTAATCACTGTATCCCAAGATCAAACTTTGCATTTTTATTCTTTCTTGAAACTTTAAGAAAACATTTTACTTTGAAACAAAATATCAGTGTAACATATACACACAAATCAAAACTTATGATTAAAACAGACTCCACATAGACAAAATGTGTGACTAGTGAGGAGTAGGTGGTTCTTTGCCTTACATTCACTTGTTATGTATCAACGAACATATTTTTAAGGAAGATAATAAGCGCCTCCAAAATAAAACCCTCAGAGCATATAAAATTCTCAATTGCCCTTGAAATAAATGTCAATGTAAACAAAGGATAACACAAGGAACATCAGGTAAGTAGCTCTCTGTAATGTCACAAATTTGCATATCAGGCTTATGTTTTATTCATGAAGAAATTGTAAAATAGACATTTGTTTGCACAATGGTCAATGTTTGATAGATTTTCATGAAAATTGTGGCTATTTCCAACTTTTTTAATGATTAATTTGGATGGCTCTCCAGAACGTGTTTTTTGTGTCACATACACCTAAATGGCATAATTATTTCCACATTTCTTGTGACAGGGAAACATTAACATCATTCGCAATAAGCTTACAATGAAATTGGAATCCCTACAATATCTGTGGGGTCTTCATCCTACTATGTTAAATTTCTAGATACTACAGATGAAGTCATTTAATGTCTGTGTATAACCTAACATGCAATGACACTTCAGTCTGAAATGAAGTGTTTCACAAGTTGTCTTGATAGTTTAAAAAGTTAACCTTGTCATTTGTTCAACTCTCACTTTTGATCTGCACTCATTTTAATCTAAACCATTTTCTCTTATGTGAAACTCAAGCAATTACACTACCACTTTTGTAAGTATAGTAAATATAGCAAATTAGTTCAGGAACGATACATTCTGACAATATACACACATGAAGATGAAATAGAAATATTGTGAAAAGCCATTTCATGTGCAAACACAAAAGCAAATTTGTCAAGGAAAAATACTCACATGCACAATTTTGTCTGACATAGCTTTGACCTGAGATGGGTTTTCTCTGGGTTTTGTGTTATTCATCCCCAGCTGGCCATCACTATTCCTACCAAAGGTGTAGATGAGGCCAGATTCTACGACAACAGCACTGTGGTGGGGTCCAAGGACCATGTCTAGCACTCTGAATGTGGCCATGGGTTTGATAATAGTAGGGACATTACGGCCTTCGACTTCAGTCTGAAATAAAGTATTGCACAAGCTGTCTTGATTGTTTAGAAAGTTAACATTGTCACTTGTTCAACTCTTTCTTCTGATCAGCACTCATTTTATTTTAACCCCTAATCCTTAATATAAAACTCAAGCAATTACACTACCACATTGGCAAGTGTTGAAACTTAAGGTAGTTCACACTGGGAAGGGGAGGGGTCTTAGGACAATGAATTAGGGACTTGGGATTTTGCTTGTATTTAGTGACTAGGAGACCAAAGAAACTTACTGTGCAATTAAAGAAAGAACACATGATAATGCATCTCAGTGGTAAGCTGCAATATTTTGTCACTTTTTGCTCATCATATTCAACTCCTCTCCAATCTACCTCTCATAAACAATCCATTTTGGTACTGGCTACATCACAACACAGGTTTGTTTTTACAGCACATTCATGGTGAGCACATTTCAAGAAATTAGGAATTTGTCCTCAGAGTATCTGGATTACCTGACATATCTGACACTGATCACTAACTTATTAGTGAGGAATGATGATTTACCTTGCTAAACATGTTTTTCATGGCCATCAGAAATCCTTGTCTGTTATTCAAACCAAGTTTGTTGTCCTCATTATTTCCACATGCCAAGAGCATTCCTACATCTGTCAGAAACATGGTGCCATCGATCCCACACTTTACATCTTGGATGAAGACTGACTCTGGTACAGTCACCTCCTGAGGTTCACATCTGTAATTTAAGAAAAGTTTCTCTCATATTGCTCTTAAAGAAAAGAGGGAGGGGGAGCACTTTGAAGCCAACAAAGCAGAATTTAATGTATTATGACTTGAGATAATGGTGGAGGAACTCATATAATTTACCCAGATAAGTTTGTGGTATTTTAACTCATTAAAAGGTTGATTCAATGTTTAATTCTAACACTTACAACACAGACGTAACTTACCTATGATCCCCAACTTAAAACTCAAAACACTATCACTAACTGGATGCTACAAATTAAAAAGTGCATAAGGCAGAATAAGTTTATGCAGACAAAATAACTTACAAAGGGAGTACAATTACAACAAAGCAACATCAGTGCACAAGACAAACTTTTCTTTGGGAAATGGATGACACAGAAACTACTTACATGTTCTCTTCATTTTCATCATCACCCAATCCAAGCTGCCCATGATCATTTTTACCCCAGGCAAAGACTTCACCATCTGATCCCACTGCTATCACATGAGAACCACCACAAGCTAGGGCGGTGACATCAACACTGAGCAGGGACTCTATCAGCCTAGGTCTCGATGCACTGGACCAGTCACCTTGTCCGAGGCAACCATTGCTGCCATCGCCACAAGTCATGACAATACCGTTGTCACTTCCGAATACACTGAAACTATCACCACAGGCAAGTCTGGTAGTAAACAAACAAACAAACAGAAAATATTGTCAAACACACCTTCTTCATTTCAGGGACAAGTCATGCAGATATGCTTATCTGGACATAACAGATTCCTTTGACATAAAGTGAAGAAAAAAAGAGAAAAGTTTTGCATCCTAAATTTCTCAAAATTTCAGTGTGCATATCTTTTTCTCCTCTTACTCTTAAGTAGGAATTTGAAGATGCCTTGGTAGCACAGCAAACTTTTTCTTTCACCTATCTAATCACTGCACTAATGAGTGACATGTTGACTTGGAGAGATGATTTCTGTGACCTGACATTTTTGGTAAAAAATTCTGAGAACTTTATCAGAACTTTTACAGAGAACTTATCATTTGACAGGAAAACCTGAGGGTGCATAAGCAAGCATGTGATCTACGATATGTAGAGACTAACCAACAGCAACTGTGTGCAACTATTGAACTCAAGAAGATAAAAGGGATGTTAAGATGAGACAAACCTATGCATGAAAATCAATGTAAAAGACACAAATTACTAATGTTTTTTTTTTTGGAAAGAATGTGTTTTTTTCTCTACAACCCAAGAAACTGGCTTTGTTTTCAAAGGTCATAGGACCAGAAAGGAGGGGGTTACTCTCAGACTTATTCTATCCTCACATAAACTTTTCTCTGATAAGTGGGTTTTTGACACTCATTTTACACATCTCCCTAGGAGACACTAAAACCTTTCTGTTCTGATAACTCGAGAAAACTATGAAAGAAAGCCTATTTTAGGTAATACTTTTGGGAAAGAATATCAACAGGCAAACTTTATCAATTCTTTTTGTATTGAAGCACATTACAAGATGTGAATCAAAGGTAATTTCATGAAACCCTTAACCTTATATGTGATTTTCACATTTAAAAATGATTTCTTGAAAGTGATGGTTACCTTTTAATTGATTTTCCTTTAAGTGCTTCAACTCTCTCTGGATAAGCTCTTAACTGGAGGTCTCCATGTCCAAGCTGACCTTTCTTGCCCTCTCCCCAAGAGAAAACATCCCCATCACAGCTGAGAACTAAAGTGTGAGTGGAACTGACTGCAACCTGTGGGATGAAGAAACCCCCAGTAATTTATAACCTCTATTTCAGGTTACAATAATTGTATTTACTTTGGCATTATCCAAGGGTTGCACAAATCCATAAAGTTTGTGGACTGAAAGACAAACCGTAAGTTTGGAAAATATATAAAATAGTGCGATCTCAATTGGAAAAAGTGTAGTCACATACATGTGGCCACTGAAACCCTTAAAATAAGTAATAACACTGCCAACGTATAATTTTCAATGACAGTAAAAAAGTCCCACTCTGATATATTTCTGGAATGTTTTCACAGAAAATAAAAAGTAACTTCACTCCTCACAGCACATGAAGCTAGACCTTCAAACTGCGTGCTGGCATTGTTTTTACTGTGTACATGTAAATCGTAGAAGCAACATTATTTTGCGTGAAGTTAACTCTAGGGAGAAGTCCCATTGCACTACACCACTGTTTGCCAAAACTTTCAAAGGATGTGCATGAAAACGTTTACATTTTTGGTTTAAAATCCCAATTGCGCAACATAAAATACAATGACACATTTGTCCAATCCTTAATATTACCCAATCACTTAGTGCATACATCCAGTGGCACCGCCACGAGGGGACGAGGCATAGAGG
>VJOZ01168267.1:0-10058 GCA_009801055.1 Stichopus horrens | reverse complement strand
AGTTGAGAATTTTCCTTTCAGGGAGGTGAAAATATAGCTTAGGGTGCCTTTAAGTCCTAAACTAGACTGGACCAGGATGAACTTATCAAACTACAAGAACACAACAAGATATTGAACCATCACATGATACTCACAGTTTCCTTGAATGGCAGGTACTCTGTTTTGATTCTGAAGAAGTTTTTGCCAAACTGTCTCAAACCTCTGACAAACATTTTCTGCGGAAAAAAAGGAGAACAGGAACAAAAAAATTAGGTGTACTCTTATTTATTATGAGGATTTATTAAAACACATATTTCTCCTCTGCTTATAAAAGCTAAACCAGTAAAATGTGATTTGTTTCTTTCAAACTGCACTGATTACCATCCTGTCTTGTGTGTAACATCCTCTACGACGACATTTTGGATGACTTAACTTTATCACTGATGTAACCTCATCACTTTAATGTGTATTCACGGATACTATGGCTAGTTGGAATCCACTTTATTTCTTCTATCCTACAAAACCACCGCTCTCAACATCCGACACCAATGTCATCTGGCAGTCTCTCCTTTCAAACACATAAAAAACAAATAGGTAGCAACATGAATGGTTCATCTACGTTGTACCCACAGAAAAAGAAAAAACAGAATGCAGAATGATGTAACGAAACAGTAAGTGAAGCCCAAAGTCTGTTGGACACAAGGTCTTCTCATGACACTGCGTAATACAAATCCGACTGAAATTTCAGGATTATATAATTCGCAAACAGCTATACACACTGGAATGCAGTTTTCACTGAATATTATCAGGTTATATACAAAAAAAATTCAAATGGTTGACATGAGTTGAAGGGAGAGCTGTTTTGCCATACAGAGTAAGGTCTACACATATTACATTCTGCTTCCTTTGTTCTGTATGTGACTAGTTAGCCTGACGTCGTTCTAGTTTATTCATTTCTATGGTCGTATTACACCCTTTCAAAAACTTCCACCACATTAAAATGTTTCTCTTTCTCAAATTCTGACAAAGGCTTGACATGTCAAAGCTTGCACACCATCAAATGCTGCCAGATACTCTGGCTTCAACTTCTAAGGGTACAAGTTTAAGGTATTCCAAGAAAAAATATTCCTAGAAATGGATGTCCTGAGAAGTATCTAATGAAATATGCAGGTGCAAAAATGTCATTTTCCATGCCATTCATAAATTTGTGGAATGCTTAATATCCTCATTAAAAGGTTCCAAAATCATTTGTATCGAGAAAGTTTGGCATTGAATTCATACTTACAATCTGATCATGGTTCCACTTTCTGTCAATGGTTTTGGGGACAGGATTCTTCACTAGTGCCTGGAGTGCCTTGGAGTAACTGTAATTGTTCTCGTGCAACTAACACGGGAGGAACGGCAGGGAGAGAGAAAAGAAAAAAAGGACAAAGTTACAATAAAATACAGAGACTTAAGAGACAAGGTACTGTAAACCAATCTCCTCTGAATACCATCGGTGATTGACTACAAAGACTATGTTATGATAGGACAATGTAATGAGGCACCATGTTTTAATAAACATTTACCCATTTTAAGTACGAAATTCTACAACAAAGACAAAAGCTTCAAATTAGGCATTTAATTATTACGTCAGTAGCACAGCTGGAACTACTGAGAAGCAAATAGTCCTTCATGCTGTGTGGTGGGAGGTACTTACTGCTTCCAAAGCATTGATGGTCGTGTCATCTTTGGAGGCCATTTCACATCCTTCGTCAGGAGAGCCACCGTCACACATCCCTACAAACGCTGCCATACTCCTGGAATTAAAAACAAAATTACGACTAAAACCAATTAACAACAATACAGTGAGTAGAACAGGGTCTCATCACCAAAGAATATTTCTCCGATATCGATGAAGTTGCATAATGGACGTTGGTTGTTTGGTTCCTTATGGTACTGGACACCCATGAACAGTTTCAAGAAGAATTAGCCTAACTTTGAATATTTCCCTCAGGGCACAAGATAATTTTTTTTCATTTTTCGAGATTACAACGCTATTATTGTGCAAACACATTTTACCAAGAAGCTTATCGGTCAGGAACGATACAAATTTAAAGCAATCTTTAGAGTTTGATGTAGTATAATTGCCACTGTTTTACAAAATTGTAGATACTATAAGTTCATTCAAAAGTCTCCACAAATCTTTCACACCATAAACCATCCAGAATTGAGCCAAAGTGCGATTTTTTGGAGCATTCACTGATGATAGGCAAAAACAAAATAAAAAAATAATCAAGTGCTCTCTGCTCTATGACCCAACAGAACATTTAATTAGTCTTTTATAATCTTTACAAGAAATGCTATCACCATGTTTAATTAAAACTTACTGTTAACTGTATGAAATGTTTGTTATGACTTTCAATGCTAACGAAAACACACCAAATAAATCCAGGTGGGAAACACACCCCAAGCTGGATTCCTAAAACAAATCAGACATTAATTATAACACCCAAAGATTTTATTTCACTGTGGAGTAGTGTAGCTACTACAGACCTTTTCACATTTTCACAATGTACCTTGCATTGGTAGATAAATATTTGTTTGACCCCACTTGTCATTGGCATACAAAATGCAGTTTCCACAAAAACAACTCAAAAATACATTATGGCAACACTTTTTCTGGGTACCAAAATGTTGCAACAACCTTAAACAGACCTAAGAATTTCACAGAGCTTGCTTCACTTTGGGAGCTTTGGCTGAAAAAGAAAAATCAAAAGAGAAAAATACAAAAAAAGAAAAAAAAAGGCATCCCCAATGAGATGACCATGGTTACCTTGCTGCCTGTAGATACATGTTCAGGTCGATGTCATTGGTTTTCGGTTTCCAGACCAGCTCTTCATATTCTGTGATATCTTCTTCTGGTGGGTCTGGGAGGGCTTGCAAGGTGGGTAGGGATGCCTGATGGCTGGGACCCACTCTTATCTCCCCTTGAGTGCTAGCTAGACGTCTGAAAAAAAAACATGTCATTAAAGTTTACAGTCAGGTAACACCAGACCAATTATATTATCTCCAAATAATTGCAAAAGATGGTGAATCTCCTTTATGTTGTGGACAGAATCCTTTCGAGGACTGACATCCATTACGCCATGTTTTTTTAATCACCTGATACTTATTTAGTTGTTGATTTCATTAGAATGATTGCTTCATGGTCTAAAACTAACCACTTCAGAGGAAGGAAAGAAGCAGACCGACAGAAACTTTAACCATCGGAACAAAAATCATTGTACTGAAACAATTTTTAACAGCTGGAGCTGCATGCTGCTGAATCTCGATAAACCGTACCACTTTGTCTTTGTTAATCATGCTTTGTAGTCTTCTGCCGAAACAACCCACTCAGTTTTCAGTTCACAACTTGCAACACACACAACTTGATAATATTTTCTATCAATGATCAGTGACTAGAAACTACTGCATCATGATGTTACTATCATCCTCCTGAATAACTAGCTGTTTCATCAGACTCATGTCACATGTCATAAGCTAAAGCATAACAGATAAGGGAACTATTCACATATTTTGCCACAGCAGCACAGCCATGAATTTATATTTAAGCAAAAAACATGCAAATTTCTCAAAAGTACTTCATGTATAAGCGATTAAGAGAAATGGTCAAAAGGGTGGTAGCACTGAAAATTTGTTAAGATGCTCTGTTGACTGATCCCAGTCATTAGATACATGTTGTGTCAAGACAGAAATTGCAACCTATGATCATACACTGTTGATATCTCAAAATGTGCAGCTACAGAAACTGTTTCCTGTCTAGGACAGACATCTAAATGAACACAGTGGTGAATGGATAGTCCAGATCCATTTGGTGCTGAGGCAAAAAGTTTCTTCAGGTTCCAGAAAGGTGATGCCATTGTGGCTTGCCAATTATGGTTGAGCCCCGCTGCATCAGAAGGGAAACAGCAAATGATTTTTCAGTCTCACCTCGTCTCTGGATTGTAACCGAGAATGAAGAAAAATGTGTCTGGCTCGGCGGTGAAATCCTTGGCAGCTTGGATGTCCCCATAGTGAAAGACTGAACATTGTCCTCTGTTTTTAAGTTAAAAGTACAAAAGAATGCAAGTTTGAAAGACATTATTTGAAGACATCACTGCATTCAACTTTCTCAAAAAGCCTCCTGTTCAGGTACAATTTGTGTGAAAAACCAAAAAAATGTTTAGCTAAATTTCCCCTGCCTACATACCTATGTTGATCAATTGATGACAGTTTTACAATCTTAATAATCAAATAACACCAGAAAGTCACTGCAGAGCATTTTAGGCCACAACAAACTAATTGTCTCATAAATTCATGGAGGCATGAGGGTCAATGATCAAAATATTCTTTTAATCCATAATACAAGGCAAGATGTCAACAGCGCTACATCTGCTCTGAGCTTTTTTTTTCGTGTACAGACACAAATTGTCTGAAACAGGCCAAAATTTTTTAATAGGAAGACCAAGCCTGCGACATTAAAGGCACAATTCGTAGAAAGAAAACGTGGTGCCAGTTACAAAATTTATCAGGACCTGCAATGTGAAGAATGTACCTGAGATGAGAGATGGGATACGTCTCGTACATATCAGAACTGAATAATTCTCTGTTTTTGATGATCGGATCTTGAATCACCAGGTCCATCCCGGTATCTTGAATGATAAATAATGGAAGAAATAAATGAACTCATGCACAAAGGAGTAAAGAAATAAATAAAGGACGAGAATCTCTCAATGAATTTTAATCCGGTGGCACTTCAATGTTTGGTCGGCGACGATCAGTAACAGACAGACAGTACGTGGTGAAATGAAAATGTCAGAGGGAAATTTGCAAAACCTACTTGAAGCAACGACCAATAGTATGTCCGGGAACATCTGGAATGACCTTTTCTCATAAATCACCAAAAAAAAAATTCCTGGTTCTACCATAATATGCTGCGATTCCAAGGGCACATAATGAAAGATCATCAGAAGGTACAAATTTAAAAATGCACCATTTGCATATTGCAAGCTATATGTTTATGTTCACTTGTAAGGCAGTGATTTCCATGATACAACAGTAGTACATGCTTTGCTTGATTTGTTTTGCAATGCAAGCCATTAACTATGCATCGCAACCGTTTTTATTCTATACCTCCCCTCATCAACATAATCACTGTTGTAATTAACTTTTGTATGCTTGCAATACAATACGAAATGTTGTCTCACTCTACTTGAAAATTTGGTTGAAAGTTCTGGAAACTTAAAAAGCTTGTCAAAATAATAGGAAATTGATAAGTATAAAAATGAAGAATTTAACAGAGAAATGTCCAGGGATCTACAGTGGGCCCTTAAGTGTACAGTACCATTCTGTGTGTTTCTGTCTTGAACAAGCGGTTGATAGACTGAATCAGGGACCTCCGATTGTCGGTAAAAGAACCTCACCACCACCTGAACGTTGTCTTTCTTGCTCTGTAAAAGAAACAAAGTACAATCCTCATAAAATATAAATAAATAAATTGGAACCAAAGCACACCAGAACAAAGAGGTGTAAAACTACTTGCATTGTACAGGAGTAGTGTAACCTTCTGACATGATAATTTACTGTCATATAAATCAACCTGTTCTATTCAAGTTTAACAAAGTCTTAAATTTTTTATTTCTTGTTAGCTTTATGTATTATTTATTACTCGTAGTACAGTATGTGAGTCAACTCTGTTTAAATATCATATCATCATTCTTTTTGAGAATGAAGAGACTTTCATTTTTTTATAAGTGTACAATTGATATGACATGGGTCATTTTCAAAGCAAAATCAGTCCTGAGCAGAGTCTCCTATCAACAATGTTTGTCGATATCGTAACCCCACTTCTGGCTATACAGTCTAAGTTTGGCCAATCAGGTGATTTAAATTTGACTACGAACCGTACTGATCACCAGGAAAGTAGTAGCTACAGTACTAGCTAATCTAAAATAAAACAAATGGTAATTAACATATTAAGTATATTATGAACAATTGAACAATACATGACAAAAGCTTGTGACTGCCATTAATATACATAGCACAAAAGCTCAAATTGATGGCATCTGGTCCCAACACGCTGAGCATGGCAAAGGGTCATTATGGTTGCGGCATAGGTGACACAAATAGAAATAGCAGCTGTGCAAGAACTTGAACACAAAAATTGAACATGTGTGACCTCTAACCCTATAAAAGGAATATCCTAGTTCCAGGAACAAAGTTGTTTTAATACATGGACCTAGAGATTTTAAGTTACGATGCAAGTTTCTTACCACTTTGTACTCTATGATGGTGCTGATGTAATATGGCTGGTCTGGACGGGAATTCTCCACATAAACAGTATCTGAAAAAATAAAAATAAAAGGGATTTTTAATCTATTCCAGCTTGTTCTCACTTAATAATAATTAAACACCTACCTTTGTTTGTTAGTTTTTAAATTGAAGCAATTTTTGTCTATGGATGGCTGTTTTGCATCAAGAGACAATATTTTTGTTAGTGGATCCTAAATTTAAGCAAGGTATTTTTCTACATAAAATAGGCAAGAGCTTGAAATATCCTGGGAGATACCGTTCTTGTAGGTATAAATGAGGAGATTCATACGATTAGCTGATGCTTCAGAATAAATTTGGCGTGACTGCTGATTCACTTTAAGGAAGTGTTTACAAAATGTTTGTTTATTAAACTAATGTTTCAAATTCATTTTTCTTGTAAATTGAAAACAAGTACAGCATTTAAAGTAGAAGAGTCCTCAGTCTGTCAAGTGTATTCCGGAACCTGAGATCATTGCATTCTATGGTGGAATATGGGGATGCGCAATAGGAATGCTGATAATATAAATTGTATTCCTGTCATGTTATTTACTGATGAATGGTTGCAGTTTAAAAAAGAAGAATTCTGTTGGTAATAAATTTCCCATACTCCATACAGGTTGTGGAACATTTATTCCTTTCATATAAAATTGTATTCTTTTGATGGGAAGACCTGTAAACTTTGTTCAAGACATACTAAAATGCAGAACTTGTGAATGTACGAACACAACAAACAACCACTGACATACTGAATGGTCAGCAGCAGTCTAACTACAGAAGTGATAAAGTGCCATACATACAGTATATTCTGTTTGCTCAGCTTCATGACATAGAACGCACATGTAATATACTGCGTCATGCGGCACACTGACCAATAAACCATTAATCACAAACTTATGTGAACTGTCAGAATAGAACAATGCGTTCTTCACAGAGCCAGTCACTGCCATCGTGTCCCACAAATTCCACAAACAAAGTCATGGCATCTCACAAATTCGCCTTAATGCAAACTCTAGCTTATAGGCCACCGTACAGATCTCAATTGTGCGTTGATTTGGTATTTGCAGCCATCACACAATAAAGAAAGGTATTGTTCAGCTATTTTTACATACATTTGTTTCTTATTTGTTTTAGTTTTTGCACCTTGATCTCACAACTAATCATCACGTACACAATTTTGCCACTCTGTTGTAATGGCCTTCAGTAACATACTGCTATTGCATAAGACCAAACCCCTCCCCCAGGATGCAAACCTTTACTAGAGTGAGATGCACAGAAACAAGGAAAAGTGTTGTTGCATTAGTTTCTTTGAAGAGAATTATGCCAGCGTCACATTAGTGTGATTCAATACGCAATTCAATTTTAACTAACTTCCTGCAGATTGAGTTGATCATAAAAGTTGCTCACAGTAAAATTGCGTCACAAAGCCTTTCAATTTCTGGATTTCTTGAAGGAGAAAAATTGATTTTGTAGTTCCTCTTTTGCGTTCATTGATGTGAATGGCAATACAAGTTGTGCAATTTAAGATCAAAATTGAATAATGAGTTGAATTGCGCTAGAGTGACCCACACTATAGGGCGACTTTCAGTCATTATTTTGACCTTCAAAGCTATTATTTTTTCAAAAAATGAAAACATGTACAGGAAAGCATGCGACAAATTATCCCTTGTTGTGCGCTTCAACTGTTGTTGGTAACCACCTAAAACAAAGATCACCAAAATTTAACACCATTCATTCACTCTAAGGCTGGCAAATACTGCGTACACCCGTGTACTGACTTAGCACTGCGTCCAGTTTTCAAGTCAAAATTCATCAATTTCCTCATCATATTTGGGTAAAACACTTAAGCAGAAAGGTGAGTGTGCAAGAGGTGGCTGGTGTAAAGCTTTCTTAGAAAATGCAACCATTTGTGAATGTGAGAGATTATGACCCAGGCAAGGATTGGCTAATGGGTAAAAAGTTGTGTTGGTGGTGCAAGGGCTCTGCTGTGGAGTCTAGTCTAGCCCATGTAGCATAATGTTCTAGGGCTACAACAAATTTCATACTAATGCATAGCGCATACACTTGGTGTTAAAGTGGTTAGGATCAAAAAAGAATATAAAAAAATATCTTAATAGTGAAACAAAGATTACAGTGGTAAAATATTTTGCAACATTGTTAAGGATGGACACAATCATACTTCATAGCTTTGCTTTTTGAAGAATGACAACACAATCTTTTCCTGAATCACTTCAGATGCATTACCTCCTATCTCATAGGCCTCTTCCTCTCCGACATCACAAGCTATCACCTCACCATCCTCTCCTCTGGTTATCTTGACTGCTGGATTCTTAGTACCATGTTTGCCTTCATCCATGGAGCTGCTCCGTTCTGATTCCAAAGACCTCTTTCGTCTTGACTGTGCAGGTTCGTCTAAATCTTTCTTTTCTCCCATGCTTGACGTACTTCTACAAAGTACGAAAAGTGAACAAAACCATTTATGAAAATGTCATAGCCCAGTCAATTAGGCGAGCCAAATTCTCAAGACTAGGCCAACACCAAACTGTTCAAGTGTCAAGTTTACTACCATTTGTTCAACACAGTTTACATAACTTAACTTAGGTCTACTGTACGAATGTATCATGTTTCACTCTGCTACAGGACCACCTCATGTCAATATATTGTCATTAATTTAGCGCAATAAGTTGGTCCTACTAACTAGCCAAGTAGTAGGAGCAACCGAAGTCCACAGAAGTGTGCGTTTGACAAATATTTTTGGCGGTGTCAGAGATTCTGCTGTTTCTTGATTTGGGGGTTTGGAGATGCCTGTTCTTTCAAAGGTCTTTACTTTTTTTCAATCTCTTACCCTTTTTAACTTTACACTTCTAAGTTATGGTAACTTACACTGTTACAGTTACATTAGGCTACACTAACTGTAATTTAGTGTAGGCCTAAATTGACTTAGGCCTAACTAGGCAAAGCACTGAAATGTGCATTATACTACCTTCATACTGATGACTTACTTTGCTCTACCCCGGCTAAAACTAGTAAACATCGGTGAAGACCTTGGCTAGGCCTAGCAAGTATCACTCACACTGGAAGTGGCACAATCACAGTACACCGTAAATTAATAAAAGGCTTACGTTAGCCTAGGCTAGGCCCAACTTACTTTAGTCTTTCTCAAAGTATAACCTGTCTGTACTGTGTTAGTCTCACTCACACTGCCAGACTTAATTACTTCGGCTTAGATTACGGTAATTATTATTTACGTTCACTAACCGTGAATGTTGTCTCATCGGAAAATGCAGGGAGTGTGCATCTTACCATAAAAATACATATAAGCCTTATCACATTTGGTCCCGTTCTACAACGACAAGCTGTCCATGTTAACTCCGACAGTTAAATTAAAACCCTTGAAAGTTGAATTGAATGTTGTGTTTAGGCCCACAGTATATCGTACAGTAGTACTAGTTGTCAACTTGCGAATTGCCACTAGCATGCACTGCACTGCTGCTGCGCTTGGATCGCATACATGTTACTGGTCCCCTACCATGTTAGGCTCACTGTGTTGATGTCTCTGTACTGTAAGCATTAACAATAACAGTAACAGCCCTACCGTAACGCACTATTCTCACGTAGTACTCTATTCTCACGCAGACAAAAGTGCCATTCAGAATGTAAGTTAAACGATAAGTGCAGGAGCGCCACCATTACAGGGCTAAAGCACTGGTCGTGTAGGTTACATAAGATAATTCGTTAGGGAATGAATT
>VJOZ01168253.1:0-13188 GCA_009801055.1 Stichopus horrens | reverse complement strand
CAGATACACAGATACACATTCACAATCAAACACAATTGCTGCTCAGAAGCAATCATAGGCAAACAATGCCATGATGATGCTGAATGGCAAAAATACAAAGTGACACAAGACAAGTGATATATAGTGCTGCAAGCCATAAATAAAATGAGGAGATGAACCTCACAGTGCTTATTGCCATTTTTTTTTTTTTTACTTGCATACCACCACCCACTCTCATCAAATGCCACATGGATAAAGAAATAAAAATTTGGGTTTAACAAAGACTTGATGTCCTCAGCCTCTGGCAAAATAGAATATATGTTTTCAAACATGGCATGCATGATTTTGGGATTGCGTCATAAGAAGGGACCAGGAGTTTACCTGGTGAAACAACTACCTGTTATCCTGTATTGTGAAATGAAAGTTATGACATGGATAAAATTGATAACATTCTTTACGGTAAGCGCAGAAAAGGGACCACCTATTTTTAAAAAGACGGTTGTCTCTCCATTCCCACTGAGCATAGTTTCAACAATTTACTACACAAAGTTTAATTTACTAATTATCAAACACCATTCAAATGTGTTATAAAGTGATTCCTTAAGTTCACCAACTTAAAGCTAAAATACAGCTAGCATAAGCACACATCTTTACTAAATATGACAAAGTACTTCACCTGTGCTATTGCATGATGGACAGTTTTATCACTTGTGATCAAAACATCAGGGTTGCTGGACATATGATACAAATACCACACTGTAAAACTTTTGTGCTTGTAACACAAGTGCATGCCTACAGTAATTTTATTCACTATTGCTCATATAGTACTAGTGCTCGCACAGTTCAGGAATGTGTTCAGCAGAACTTACATGCAAAAAGAAACAGCAAGACCAGATACACAAAACGTTCCCACTTCTGAAGGATTAATACCACAAGTCCTAACAAATAGAATACACCGTATAGGTATGTACAACATGTATGTGTAATGGTTTTGATGTGGACTGACACCAATACCAAAACATTAGGTTAACTGACGACAATATGTTTCCACACGCAGTATCACAAAACCTAAGGTTAGCTTTGTGGGTGTTCCAGGGTTTCTATGCGGTTTTTGGAGTATGAGGCGATGGGGGCAAATTACTTGATGCTGCCATTAATTTCGGGTTCAAATCCGTACTTGGGTTCTTCAAAATGGGTGATTCTAGGATTTTGACCATGACATAAACATGGGAGGCGGTAATTACTACATTTTTTGGCAAGGCGGTATTAAAAAGTTGTGAGGCGGCCCATCTCCACAATTAAGTACCACAGGAAACCCTGCGTTCCATTAGCACAATTCATTAGCACAAAATAGCAGCAGTACAAGGTGCAGGTCTATGTCTAACTTTTTTTTCCTTTTCTTTCTTTTTGTCAAAAAGTCAATCTTCCCTGTCTTTTTAAGGGTGAAAGCTTTAATTCCAGTTCCCTTCAAAAGTATTTCAAGTGTTTTCTCCTATTCCTCTTCTTCAAGCGGCCCTTAACACCCTGTTTACAGGGTGTTTAGGGCCTTTCACACTTAGTCGACTTCAAATGATATTTCTTGACAACATACTATTGACTAAAGAAAAGAAGTGGCTGTAGTTCAATAATTAGACAAAGAAAGGGGAACAAACATGTTTTCTCACAGATGAACATTTGTGAATGTTCTCCTATAAACTGGGAATGAAAATGGGAATCAAATAACCTTCCAAGAAGGTGTCAGCATGTACCATTTTTCAACCTTCACACTGTAATGCCTGTGAACAATTACAGATTTGTCTCATCTCAGGTCCAAGGTCTCTATTTTGGAGTCCTTCTTCACATTTGGTGATTGACTAAAAAACAAATGAATATTCATTTCTTAAGGAAGAGAAGTAGTTGAGTGGTAGTAAAGTGTAGTTGATTACATCTATAGGTATACATGAATTTTTGAAGCGTACAATCACTATGCAGACTAAGTCAGAATCCAAACGATAGTTGCAGACATTGGCATTCATGCAGTCACAGTCGGTGCATGAGTAATTTGCATTCATTGTGCAGACTAGGAATCAAGCTTCACAAAGTTGGAAGTTTACACTATTTCTCGACAGATAATTAGGCTAGACTTTCCTATCGATTGAGAGTAAGGTTAGGCTAGCACCTGATTAGATGTACCCAGAAATAACACACATATATGCCATAAATTGAGCAACCTCTAATTTTACTTCTAAAAGGAGCTAGTTGGTTCCTGTAGATTTCCAATTACCTTAGAAGCAGAGCTCTGGCAACCATTTGGTCAGAAATAGTTTTTGCTACTCCTTATCAGCTGCACTTCCATCTATGCCAGACTTCTGCAATGCAATTTCCCTGCCATTAACATTGAAAAGTTTTTCATGACAACTTCTCACAGATTTTACATATGTAAATTAACTTGTCTGTGCTTGCAAATATCCTTGCATGGTTATGTGTCCATGTACTGTAGGCATCTTCACAACCTCTTCTTCAATGATTTTAGCTGTCCATTGCATTACCCTCTGTGTTTANNACATTCAACACTGCTCATTCCACCCTGTAAAACGTACACTTCTGCTTGGAAAACCGAAACTTTGGGAACTAGGAGGGAAATCCCTTTGCTGACAATACTTTCCCATTGGAATGCGATGATACACGAGCAGTTACAGCAAAATAGGAAAAACTTAGGAACACGGCAAAAGAATGTTTTCGACTTCTCCGTTTTCTTCTTTACAAGTATTTTCTACCCAATGATGACTGAGGAGCGCAATATGACACCGGCGAACAGCATCGCCAACCACCTGTGTGGATACACTGCTGTACTTTAGATATTTGCAAACTGACATCCGTGGTACTCATTGCAAGGATAACTTGTGGCATGTTTATTGGTCAAACATAAGATGAGGTCCAATGACTCCACTCCCTAGACGATAATACAGTGTTAGACGGATATCGACACCAACCAACGTTATCAACAGACAATCCTACTAATTCTCAACATCAGTCAATATCAATCCAATAGCGATATTTTAAAAACAAATTGACAAAATCATCACCTATTGCACATACTTTGTTATCTCTTGCCACCCTTTTCTATAGATTTTACAGACTATTAAACATATTTAAGTATAGGGAGCATGACCTTTGCTTGAAGGAGAACATCAGTTGGGAGTAGTGGATTTTTACGTAAGTTTTCCCATACCAATATAAGATGATTTTGATGAGTGTTGTCTGGTACCTACATGGAATACTGATCAACACCATCTGTAGATTGTACCAAAGAGTGAGAGAAATTGACTTTCCCACAAAGTCGAGCAAAGAACTAACAGTAACAATTTTCCTGAAATGCTGATTATGATAAAATTTCTTTTAACTGATACAGGAGGATAAAGTTGAACCCATGGATCAGGCCATGCCTGCAATGGCCAGCTCTGTAGTCAACACTGCATGACACTTGCCAAAAGGTATAAATATCAGATCACCAGACTACCCACTGATGCTTAGTTCCAATCACACCACAAGTTGATGAGGTCATTTGATACAAAACAGGCATATATATTGAGAGAAAATCATCACTAAAATTCTAAGCGAAACTTTTTGAAAGGCTTCCACTCTCCCATCAGTGATGCAGAGTAGAAGAGGGACTCAATGGCCTGCAATAATTTTTGCTGACCCCATCCCCTCTCTGACCCCATGAAATTCATGTTACACTGACAAAGTATTGCAGTTGTCGTTCAGAACCCTCTAGTTAGGATCCTGGTTGTACCAAATACACTGTCCAATATGAATGTTTTTACTTCCACTAGAATACTCCAGCCCAAAGCTGGGTTGAGTTAACAGTATGTGGCATACTTTGTCAGCGGCTCACTCGCTGTGCAAGTACAGTACCAATTACTGGGGACTACAAAATTGTGATTCACTTCCTATTTGAACCATACTACCCAGCAATATATATAAGCCTTTAACATCGAAAGGAATTTCTCTTTATCCATTTGTAACAGGAAGAATTCTCATGGGTCAATGCTCAAGTGATTCAAAGGATTACAAGCACTCTAAAGGCGTACTGCATGGACAAAGTGAAATCACTTTACTTGCTACTTCACAGATTGGTGTCACTCTACTCCACAGTGCATTTCTGCAACACTGATAAGATAACTATGTATGCATGCAGTTGAAAGATTTTTAAGCAGTAATGCACTGGTCCTCACCATTCTGCATACATATGTTGAGCACTGCTGAGCTAGCAGGGAGACACTCTGCTTTTCTCCGAAGCAAGTGTTATCTGTGGGACCGTTCGTTGGTGAGGGTTTGGCATACCCTGCAATCTACACTGAAAAGGGTTTCCCACAAAATATGCATTAATAATCTCGGCATCATGCAACAACAGCAAGCCAGCTTTTTCTTCATGTACTGTACAGTACCTTGTAAACTTTCTACATCAAACCAAGATCATCAATCTTCACTAACTTGTGAAAAGGTTTGACTACAAAGAAAAACCACTTAGATCCACACAATTCTACTAAAATAACACAAACATTCCTTTCACCTTCCACATCCCCCCCCTCTCTCTCTGAGACCTACAACCTATCAGATGTTTTTTTGTACATGTATCCTCTGTTAACAAGTTCATCAGGCAAGGAGTCAACCTGTCTGGAAACTGCAGCCAGAAGGAGGCTGTCAATAATATCCTTTCAATATGTATCTTTCTCCTGCCATGGGAAACTAATGCACACACTGCGATGGGCTATTTTCAGGTCCTAATTACAGGTTTCTACAGTACATCATCAACACAGAAAGTCTGAGAAAGCGTTGTTATCGCCAAAATATTAAGAACGTATGCATGCAGCAATCCATTTAATGTTCTACTCACCACGCTGGTACAGCTGTTAAAGACAAACCGACCTATAAAACAGCACTGACACAGCTCCGTGTTCAGCATCGAAAGAAAAGTATATGTCATGTATTCCCTGCATCACTGCAAACTTAGAACTGCTCAATTAGAGGACGCTGCTGCCACTAGCAGTAAATATGATACATGTTGAATACATGGTAATTTCCACAAATTGCAAATTGGCAATGCATGCATTCAGGATAGGGACTTTTTTTCCTCAGTTTTGCGTACTGCAGTAGTATGTAAACGATAGTCCTATAGATGACAAAAAAAAAAAAACATGCCAAGCTAAGGCCTTTGGTGTTGTATCAAATGTGGCAATCCTCTGCACGGCTTCAAATGTTGATCTCTCTTGCATGTGAAACAATCACCGCCATATACAACGCTGCACAGCTTTTTCTTGCATACAGGTACATGTCCAAGCATGTGTACACATACTGTACCATCATTTTTGGGTAATTTGTAGCTTTGCTTCCTCTATGATACATTGCCCATGGATGCATATTACTGGTATACTGCATCTACTGTACTTGTAACAGTATTACCTGGATAGAATGACTATGTTGTCAGTACTCTGCCATACAGTGCTGAAACATGGTCAAAATGTACTGTGCAAGTGAGCCACAAGTTTACACTATACAAGGACTGCGCAAAGAGCTACTGGATGTATCATGAACTTATTGTAGATGCACATTCAGCAATATCTGCATGCCACCACAATGATCAACTTAAAAAATTAGTTTTCCAGAGAAACTGCAGGAACATTTGGAGTCACAAAAATGAGAAGTTCTCTACATTTTACATAGTCTAATTCTAGCAAGTAGAAGCAATCTGCCAAAATTGCACCAAAGTCTGAAATTAAACTTGAAAATTACCAGGCTACCCAGGCTAAGTGTTACTTCAAATCTGGCTTCATTTTAAAGCACTGATTTAAGACATGTACAGTATGATGCAGTTGTTTTGGGCAATCAAGCAAATCCAACTGTACAGTCCTTGAAGGTTAAACAGATGGGCAGAGGCATACGGACATGCACACGTGGATCTTAATATGATGATGCTGTTGTGAAATTGCAATGAAGTTATCGTATTTATGAAGTGAAAAATATTATCACTTTTAATTTGAATTTGCAGATAATATTTGACAACCAACCATGACTCTCATTTTACAAGATGATAATTTGTTGACAACTTTACTCTTTACGAAGTGAAAAGTAGGGTGGAGAAGGTAGGAGGAGTGAGTCGGTGGGTGGGTCAGTGGGTTAATGAATGGATGACTGGGTGGCTAGGCAGGCAAATATTGGCACATGCTTCATACATCACTACCAGAAATTTGAGACAGTGTTCTTTGTTTATGTAACACAATGAACCAAGACTGAAAATAAAAACACAAATTGTTAAGCTTGCAAAACATGAACCATTGCCAAAGGAATATATGGACCATGACCTCCCAAGGAAGTGGAGATTCATAATGACACCCGTAGACTCAATATCAGTATCTGTATTCTGTAAACCAAGAACAGCTCAATATTAGAGTGTTTGCTGAGTACACTACACCCCATACACTGGTTTACCTATGTTCATGACCTGACCGACTTATGAGATTCTGTTTCATGAACTATACTTACACTGCCTGTTCACAGAGACTCACATTTTCCATTTTGTTCACATCTTTGTAACTATAACAGTATTAGTTCACAGCAAACTGCACCACCCCCATTTACAGTAAGTACTGCAATGTTGAACATAATCATTTAATTTGGGCTCTCCCCAGGCGAGACTGTATGGCAACACAATTTACACAGTAACTGTACATGGATAAAATTAACAAAAACTGTCAGAATTTTACAGCACCAGACATTCTGTAATATGTAATTTCAGCAAATGCTGCACTGTACAATGCAATATCAAATCAAACACACTTAAGACCGGTGCCTATGCTGTCAATACAAGAAGCCATATCTAATCCTACACACAATGAAGGTATTATGTAAGCTACCATTTAACTCTTCATCTGAATACAACGGTCGAAACCATACAGCTGACATTGCCTGTACAATACAAGACACCTTACTGTGTGCCATTTTAGTACACAATCATGGTTTCGACTTGTTCAGCCTAAGGCCAATAACGCTATCAGAGAGAAGTCTTTTTTTCTTTTAAAAAAATCAAAGACTGGTGCCAAAAAATCCCCAGTTGGTCGTTTCCTGCATTCCCAGTTCATACACTGTGGTCGTTTCAGCTGAATCTACTCAGTGCTAAAATCATTGACTGTACTGAATTGTACAGATATTGTGCGTACTTGAACATCTGTGCTTCCTGCTTATTGAAATACCACTGATTTAGAGAGCTATATTGTACATATTACAAACTAACTAGATACATTCCTAAGTTCCTTCTCTCTTGCGATAAAAAGCGTCATGGTAAATTCTACAAAAATGCAAAACAGTAAAATGGTATTCCCAATTACATTACTTACTTACTTTACTACTTAGTACTTACAGTACATGCTATTGATCTGGTAAGTGTCAGGACTCCACATTCTATAGCATGTGTTTCAGATCCATTGTCACAAAGCTCTAGGAAATTTCTAACTGAAGGAGTTATCCCAACAATCATCTAAATACATTTCTATTATGACAAAGGACTATAAGGACTTAAAATAACCACTGCTTGGATTCTTGCAATGCATCTCAATGCTTTGTATACACTCCTACAAGTTTTCCTGCCTTGGAACAAGAGGTTCATTCAATTTGACCTCTACCAGATTCCCAACCCACGAAAAGCAAACTTGCTGTACTCAATAATGTACCCATAACACCAACTAAATCCAATCACCTTTGACTTAACTCAAGAAAACCCATAAACTTGAAATGTGTAATCATAACATGGGATTAGCTTTCTTTGAGTCCAATATACTTGGTGCATGCATCTCTTGTTGAGGTACCACATGCACAGAACTAGTCCCCAATTGACCTTTGACCCTTACTATGACTAAGAGGCTTCCTTAAGTCAGGCAATGCTTTCCTCTCTTGCAATTAGCATGTTTAAAAGGCTACAACATGCTGACCACCAACATTGACCCTGGATGACCATTGCTCTGTATTGAGGTACAAACAATACGACATATACTTCTAAATTTGCCTAGTACTTTAATCAAATCATCACTGGAGCTAAGACGTACCGTATTCCACTTGGGAAGAGAAGGTCAAGTCAAAAAGTACTGTCAATTTTTAGAAAGCTGGTCTTGTTGTCAGTCAACACTTCAAATGTTTCATAAATTGGGGAAAAATGCTAATGTTGTTCTACGTGCAAGTTTGTAATGCACTTCAGCAATGTACAGGTACAGTACTGTATGTGCTAAGTATATGAAGGCGTATTGTTAAACTTCTGGTAGTGCATTGTGTTGTGTTTGCACACACACCCATACAGAACATGTACAGAAGAGTCTGTGAGATCCACTCCCTGTGAGCTCTGTCAGTGACTGGAATGCCTTCTATGCTGGATTAGACATTGAACATGTGCAGCAGTGCAAGAATGGGGTAGGTGGGAGTCAAATAAATATTGCGATTAAGTGTCAGGTGAACTGAACATACTGTAATGCATGTCAGTGTAGGTCTATCAGCATTGAATAACACTCCACATGCTTGTATGTACAGTATGTAACAAAGAAGATCAAGCGGGTCTGTGCAGGGCACTCCAAAGCCATTCTACTTTATGATATAGAGCACTTTGATATGTATCAGTGGATGAAAGTATTATGACATTGTTAGCCAATCCAAGGTTTCATTTGCAACGATAATGCTGCTAGTTCTGGCTAGGAGGCTACCATTAGAACAATCTCAGTTAACCTTTGTTGCATGCCCAAAAACCATCTATCCAACACAGTCACTGACATGGTAACATACAGTAACAGGGAAGCAGAAAGATGCAACCCTTGCCAAAAAAGCTGCTTGCATTTCATCAAGGCAACCAGCATCTCAGAAACTGGACTATGCTTCATACCTATGAAAAGTACAGTAGCTAAAGGAATAAGGGTAATGTATATGTCTTTTCACTGGGCAAGTTGCTTGATATTAAGGTGTCCCTTTTTACAATAACTTTTGAGTTATTGTAAAAAGACATAGAATGATTCCCTAGCTAGTATGAAAGACAACCCCAAATCCCGGCAACAACAACAGCACAGCAGTTCATGGATTCATTTGCAGTTTCCAATGGAGTAAACCTCACAGTATGCCAAATATTTACATGATCTCTTTCTTTAATCAGATAACATTGATTGAAACTAAAGAATGAACTAATATGTACTGTGCATGCTTATTCTCACATTCAACTTTTACACTGTGATTCTAGAAATACTATGAACTTAAATGCTTTTGCCTCAATACCATTGTGAACTCAAGGTTTCATTTTGCATTGGCTGCACACTTTGTAATGTTTTATTCTGTTCACTGTGTGGGTACATAGAAAATTCATATGAACAATGAATCATTTACAGTAGATAGCAGCTAATCATATCCAAAGTGTCCTGCTCCACACTAGGGAAATGTTTTGACCGAAGTAACACAAAATATCCAATTCAACAGCAACTTCAGCCAAACAAAGACCAAGACTATACCTTTTTTGCACAAATGCTGAATAGCAAGACAAAACCCTTTAGAGCAATTTAAAACACACACACTGCTTGCCACTGTTTAGATGTCAAATCCATCTAAGAGGTTTAACTTGCCAATTTACAATGATGATGTAATAGGAAGATCATCTGGAAAAAACAATCAGATCTCTAGTCTCTACATAGATATATGCCATGAACACATACCGCCAACTTTTACCAGGGTAGCAGTTGGAACTTTTAAGTTGACTAGAACATTTTAAAGATGGTTTGCTTAGGAGTACATTCATCGAAAACAGATCTGCACTGTAGAAGCAGACTTTGAAACCTCGTGCCAGAAGAGGTAAATCTTTACCATCTGCGAAAGTCCAATAAATCAATACAAAATTACACTCAGCTTTGTGACAGTCACAGAAGTTTACAATCCATTCATTGGTCTCTCTGATACATGTGTTCCTCTCATGGAAATANNAAAAAAAAAAAAACCTAACACATACTTGCTACCAGTATACAGTAGCATGGGATATTGAAAACAGTAATATTGAAAAAGAAAAGAAGTACTGTACTTATGCTAAACATTATTTTACCTGTAGAAGTTGTACCTTATACAGCTTTCTGACATTTCATAGAAGTAGCACTAGAGGTACATGTCATTTCAACCACAGCCAACTTTAATCCCATTCACTTATGATCTCTTTTCACAGATGTCATCACAATTACCAGCTTAACCTCAAAGACCTATTTGATCTTCAAATTAAAACCATTCTTGGTAGAGTTAGTACTTAATGAACAAAACAGCACTTAAGAGAAAAAAATGGGGACTCTAAGAGGTACAGCTGAAAATGTCAACTGGAGTCAATAAGAAGTGTATACAGAGGGACTTACAGTAATTTGACATTGTCTGGACCATGGTTTTCAAAGGACCTACACTTGGAAAATCCAGTATATAGGTAGGGGATGCAAACCATGTGGTACACATAATTCCCAGTTCAAACTCAACATTATAATATAAAGCAATGACACTCTATGTATAACAGATATTAGCACTGCTTGACGTTACAATGCAGACATGTATACAAATGAAAAGTGACTTAACTCAATTCTAAACTTCAACACTAACAACATTTTTCTACACTTGGAAAATGTGTCAATTTCTACTCTTAACATTATATGGTGATCTCTTTGTGGATCTTTCTTGAAGAAAATAAAATTTCAAGATCAGAGCAAAAAACAAAAATTGCCTTGCATCAGTGCATCTTGCTTGCAAATGAAATTAATTCCACACATTTCTTCAACTGTGCAGTAATCATTGAAGAGTATTCAATCATCATTCTCAAAGTCAAACAATAATATGATTTCTCTAGCCTACCTTAAATAAATAATTACTAGCCTACAAGGTGAAAGCTAGATCTGTCTATACATACAATCAATCTAAGCTATAGGACCTAGATAACAGAAAACAACTTGTGACATGTGAGTGCAAACTTTACATTCTGACACTTTTGCAGTCACTTTGTGGTCAGAGGTCTTGCCTTACAATTAATCCTATGCACATTACCTAAACATGGCATTAGAAATTGTTAATCAATCTAAGTTAGGCCTACTGCCTTCTGTTTCATGTAAATGCCAGTCACAAGTTTAGGGTTTGAATTCCTAAGCATAGGGCTAGGCATGCCAAAACAAGTTAAAGCAGATATTTTAGTAGGCTATCCTTGGCTACACATACAGCTGTGAGTTCTGACATGATTTTAAACATTTGCACTGGCTACCCTTAATTACTAGTGTAATTTCAATGCCCTGAACATCTGAATCAGTGTACAAAGTTTGTTACTACTTCAGCACAATATGGATAATCACATGTCAGTAGGACGCAATCACAGTAACAGTACAGTAGCCTAAGTACATACATACTAACTTACATGAAACATTGATCACATGTGCCTAGTTTCAACATTTTAACTTAGTGCTGGCTCAGAAGTTAGAGCAGACATCGTTCATATGGCCTAGGTTACGTCGTAAACCTTGATTTGTTCTCTCTCCCTAGATCTGTATTAGTTGTGTTTCTTATCTTTCTTACCCAGTGGAAGCATCATCATTTGGCTGAGTGAGTATCGGCACCTGATCACACCGACAGATGGTTGCCAAATACCTCGCAAGTTGTTTGACAACTGCGCTAATGGCTGGAAGTCGCCACCTGGCTACGTACGTTGGTAGGACTGATTTAAAAGTCTAACCTAACCTCCTACGTTTACACGTTCCATACTTGGCGATGCTTTGCAATGCATTAGTAACGGATATAAACAGACAAATGTAATGTGGATATTACCTCCAACCCACAGGTTTGTGAGAGTGGCTGCAGCTTCTGACATCTCAGGGAAATAGTTTCTCTATTTCATTGGCTTCGAAGCTCCTTGAAACTTATGGAACTAGAGAAATTCCTTGTCGGGTCGATGCAAACAAAGGGGTCGTTGCTGTACCCTGAGAGCAAACGAGGAGGTCATCGAGAGCTATGAAAACATGCATACGTACGGAAGTACCAAAGTACAGTGACGTCATATCATAACAAAGGCACGTTAACATTATGGGAGCGTCAAATTGCAAAACTGTCTTCATTCCAACGACTTTTGGATCAATATGTATGATTTTCTCAGTTTTTAAAAGTATTTTGCAGCATTTTGGTGAAACGTTAGGAGATCAACAGTAGTTTTAGGAGAATGTTTACATTTTTGGTAGAGATTATTTCCCATAGTTCAAAAGAACATAGAGATTGTCTTTTACTCTACTTGATCTACAATCAATTGAGATATTTTATCTTCATAATACTGTGAATGTTACTATATTCAGTGATATACATAAAAAAAAATAACAATTTGCAATGATAGATGGTCTTTTTAAGCTGTGATTGCTTTATTTAGTCGTGTGAGACATGTTATTTGTAACATATTACATGCCCACTAGCACGTACAGTAACTGCACAGATTTCATGTCAAAATATCACCATTCTCGTTCAATATTTTGAGACAATAACTTTCATAACGACTGTAGCATAACAACCCACACAGTGATTTCCACAGATATTGCATATCTCCCCGACTGAAAACACATGCATGTTGAAAGTGGAGTGAAAACTACATATTTCGAAGTTCAATATTACGTCCAGTAATGGAAATGAAGATTGGCGGTGTTGAAGTAACACTAATTTTGATTGGTTAGTTTACGGTCATGTGGTAGATTTTGACATGGCTGACCTTGTCGGTCTTGCGCACAACCGAAGCATGTGAGCACAAAAAAGAGGGCGCAAATATGAAACTCTAATCAGAGTCATATACACAGAAGGCACTGCAGTAGCATTGCAGCAAAAAGAGGGACCGATTGGTGTCATACAAGAACCGTTGAAAGGACTTGCAATAAATTTCAGTGTTCCTTTGAACCCTGCCATGTAGACTGTGAAGTGCGGGAGACTTTTCATCATTACAAATCGCCTTGAAAAGGAAAGTAGAAGGTGTCTGTGGTAATTAGTGCAATATTTGGTTAAAATTTAGTTTTTAAAATATAGTGTCAATAGTCGATGTTATACTGTTTTTTTTTTTTTTTAGACATTTTGAAAAAGAAGGGGGGACTTACATTGGAGATGTGCGGCGGGCCCTCATAACAAAAGTGAGACGGACTCGTCCCCCTCCCCCCCCCAAACACACACGTG
>VJOZ01167797.1:0-10376 GCA_009801055.1 Stichopus horrens | reverse complement strand
AAGAAAAACAAAAGCTTTTCAATCACATGTGGTCTGGTGATGTCATCACAATTTCAAAATGGCAGCTTCCTGATAATTTTTTAAGAATATTCAAATTGCAATATCTTGGAAAGTAAGCAACGTATTTAACTGAAAGTTGGTACTGGTGTACATCATATGTTAGTCTCTCATTTAATATTGTCAAAAGTCCTGACTTGCCTTCTCCTTTAATCCTTGATCATGATTTGCGGCTAGCTATGCAACTTTCGTGCCATCTACGAATGTAGCCCCGTCAGTGACGAGGTCAAACTGTTGCATTAAAAATGTTGCAAAATTCTACAGGAAAACCAGATTTTCTGAATATTGTCCTTCAGGAAAACCAATCAGCCCATGCGTGGAATCAAAATCAATATTTTTTTCTTTTTTTTTAGAATATCAGAAGCAGTGTCTTGAAATTGGGTAAATTGATTTGATCATCTGAAAACACAACACAAGTGTGCTCATGATGAAACAACCTAGAAGCATTGAGTTTGTGAATCATATTAATGACAGTATTAATGCCGTAATTTTTTGGAAGGACAACTTACATATGAAAAGGACAACCTCAATCTTGCATGTCAATTCTCTCTTGGACAACCAGATGAAATAATTAAATTTCATCACAGTTCACAGATGTTGCGAGCAAGAGCAACATCATCATTGCTTTGCATCAGATTCTGTCAGTTTGTTTATTGCTTTTAAAAGCTGCTTCTTTTGATATTCTTCAGTCCGATGAATTAAGGAACCAAAAACCTGTGATTGGGAATTCTGACCTCTTTAGAAAGCATCTGAACATTCATTCATTAAATTGTCGATGAAACAACTGCGGATCTAACAGATAATCATCAGACTAAGAAGTTTATGGAGCATAATGTCGCAGCATCCCACGCCATGCTAAACTAAACATGAGCGACACCTTAGTTGCTTTACTTCCCATTCCACAAAGAGCTGCCTGCAGTTTGACTCTTCATGTGGCAGACCTATCGAAATCAAACTTTAAACCGATCTTAACTCTTTGTTGACCAGGACCCTGGTAGCCAAACTTAAAGTAAAGAGGAGCTGAAACTGTGCATTAAGAACATGTATTTAAAAAATAACAAACATTAAGATGATTGAATAGATTAAATAAAGTAGAGTTAAGTTAAAGATTAAATGAGCGCTTTAGATCGTTGCTCTTCGTGAGTTGTATTTAGCGCTATATAAATGTTTCATTATTATTATTATTGTGATTCTAGTGACTAAATTCAGTCCAACTTTGCTGACCAAAACTCAGTTTTGACTATTTTATAGAAACTAAACAATGCAATCAACTGTTTTCATAACCAAAGTCAAAATAAAATTAATGTAAACATTTAATGGTTTTGGTAGTCAACCTTTTTTCAGTTGTGCTGACTAAAGCTTATTATTGAGTTTGTTAGAGCAGCTGAACAATACAAAACAATAAGAACATCCAAATACATAAACATAAACAAAACCAAACAATTTTTGAATGTAAACAAAACTAACTCAAGTATACTAAACATTGATTATTTTGACAAGGAGTCATTTCCTCGTTTCTTTGCTTTTCCACACCTCAATGTCTTTTTTTGTTTTATGGACATAACCGTGACAGTCAGCAGATTTTAGGGATTTCTCATCGGCCACGTCACTTCCCTCTAGAAAAGGGTTGGCTTCACTCAGAAGTTGCGGAGTGAAACCCTGAATTTTTTGGAATTGGTTGTATATCTAGTACTGGCTGTTGAGATTAGGCTTTTCAAAGTGTGATGAAAAATGCCAAACAGGTGATTGATTCTTGCATAGTGTCACTATTTCATTTGTTAGGCACTTTATTTACTGTCTCTGAATTACTGATGCAAATGTAAAAGAGATCTTTGTTAAAATGGTCAATGTTTGATGGATTTTAATCGAAATGGTGGCTGTTTTGATCATTTTCTAATTCGGTCAATTCTCCAAAGTGGGTCTTTTATTTCACATTTCATTTAAGACTGCCTTTTTCTCGATTTATCCCTGTAGGATTTAGTATGTGTGCTCACTTTTTACACACGTTTCGCTGTCACCTACGGTCCACTGGTCGGTATCTTAAGGACATTTCTACTCTACGAAGCAACGAGGTGAGTCTCTTTCACACACAGGAGCAGGTAGTTTCATCTAGGCCATCTTAGAATGCAAATGACAAACAAATATCATCTAGCAGAAGATGAAGGAGTGTTCAGTAGTCTTACAATAATGTTTTTAAGATCAGAGCAATGTGGTCAAACTTTTCTCTTGACATAAGCTACCAACAGGTGAGGAGGTATAGTACATTTACATATGTTGATTTAGTAGAAAACTCAATATTATGGGAAAAACCTTTGCTATATAGAACAGTCATGAACAGCAATGTCAATTCCTTTTTCGCTGCTACATAATTTGATGCTTCACAATTTGACTTTGATATTTTTTCGAATATATACCTTGGCACAAGGTTGTAGCTACGCCAACCAACGAGGATGGCCTGTCGCCATCACTGATACTTTGTGGCAGGGATGAAGAGTGAATCATCTTACTACTGGCTGAAACAACATTCGATGAACATTACCTGGAATATGTCTGAAAATTCATGGAAATTTATATCATTGCAAAAATAGCTCAAAAATCGATGGCAAAAGATTGTACCATTTGCCATCTCAGCATATTCAATCTGCAAAAAAAAGTTTCAAAGGACAAGGGGGGACAACCGCAACCATTACACTCCTCCCCTAGGGCAAAGTTTGCACCGTAGTTAAAAAAAAAGCAATGCAGCTGCCACTCAGAATCCTCAAAACTATTAACCTTCCCTGGTATAATGGAAAATTCAGTGACCCCACTTAATAACCAGACGTGAACATATTTGTGTTTCCTCTGTAACATTTTGCCATTCACATTCGTCCCAGCAGTGCAACTGTGTTGTGTTGACCATAAATGAATTGTGTACACTGCTTTGCTGTCCATAGCAAGAGTCCTTTTTCTTTTCTTTTTGTTTAATGCCCTGTAATATTTGAACAGAAATCCTGTGTATCACCTCAGAACCTGGTTCTGTTGTAAAATTTTTGTTTGGCTCAAAAAATAAAATGAAAACAGTTGCATGGCCAGTCACAAGGCTTTAAGTATTTTGGTAGGGGTAACGTTAGGGGTTTAGGGTAGGGGCTGTATGGCCTCGTAAGTAGACATTCAAGGACTGTACAGTGGAGCATGCATACATTTTGCAAGACTGCCATGCCAGTATTAAACACCCACCTTTCTTCAAACCTTCACAGGATGTTGGAGAGTGTATGGTTCACTTGGGTCGCTCAGTCTAATCATCTTCCAATGGACATAGAAGAAGACACAGCAAAACCCTGGCTAGAATTACAGGTAGTGCTGGCATACGTGTTTGACTGCAAGCACAGTCTTTACAGCCATCATTGCATCAGCAAATCTATCATCGACATTCAAAGCCATCTCGTGTTTACATCATACCGTGAAATAGCCCCTTACAGGAATGAACAATTCTGAATTCTTGATATATGGACCTTTGATTAGGTTTTTCAACCATAGACAGGACATAGGAATGATTGGTCAGAGAAGCCAAGTTATAAACACTACATTGGTGGTTGCACACTTTCTGTAGAAATTTGTAAGGGGTATTTCTTGATATGTGTACCAATGATATCTGGAGGATACATGTAAGCAACTGTTGACCCATGTCCCCTTGTAATTAGAAATAGATCACCATGATCAGATGTGTAATTTTTTTTTCTTGATATCGCATTTTCTATTTTACCTCACTTTTGAAATGAAGTTCATCAAGATGTACCAGCCATGAAATAATTAAGTTTTCTTAGACCATCATCCATGTTGTTTGTACCTGATAGGCAAATAAATCATAAAAAAGCTCCTCAGGAAAACCGTCAGGGTCAGGGTTCTAATTCACAATCTCTCTGTGTCTGTTAGACTCCAAAAATAGAAATATTTCTTAAGATATGTGCTAATATGATGATGCTCAGTGGTGACCTAAGCCACCATTGTAACAAGCACTGCAGAACCAGAAGGGGTTACTGGGGTGACCCTCATAAGGTCAATGAAGAAGAAATCCAAAAAATGGAAAGAAAAAAATATAAACGTAAAATCAAATCTTAGTAATATATTTTGTGGTACATATTCAGATACATAGGGTATAAGTGATTCGTGCAATGACCTCAGTTCAACTAATTTTCTGTGTTCAATTTTATCATATTTCAAGAGCATTCACACAGGCTCCTAGACCCCATCCAAAAGTGAACACATTTTGTACTTGTAATGCACACTCGGTGCCCTTGGTTTGCCCTTGCCTTTTCAGCAATTGTGGATTCATCCTCCGTGACAAGTTGTCTCTAATTCTGACTTCTGTATTTTCCTCCGTGACAGTTGGCAGCCACCTGCAACATCGAGAAGTCAGCCTTCAATGACTGGTTCACTGGACATTTGAACTTTCAGATTGAGCATCAGTGAGTATCAGCTTATTCCTCTGTAGTCCCCTGGCATGTTGGAATCTAAGTTGGTACTACAATATTTCGGTGGATCCTCCTCTTATGGGGAGCTTAATATATGAGAGAAAGAGTCGGACAAATTTGCTTGAAGTCACTGAAAGATATTTCCTGGAAAACATTCTTAAAGCAGTGAAACGTTTTTGTGTGAATAAGTTGAAAACTTTACTGATTCAAATATGTGTGTTGTAAGCAAAGTTGTGGCTTTGACTGGAAACAGTTAGCAAGAAAAATCAACTTTTCAGGTTTGATTAGAGAAAATATCAACTCACAACTATTGCGAAGCCTTCATGAAATTGAGTCGTAACTTGGCCTCCTTGTGTCACAAATTACGATGTGAACCTGGTTATTTTGTCATTTGTGCTCTGTTTGAAAGTTCTAAGTCTTTTTAGAAAATGAGTTCAGGTACACTGTTGTGACCCTGAAGACAATTTAAAGTTATGTCTCAGAAGAAGCAAATAAACATTGTGAGCACATAGAAACTGCAGCAACGCTGCACTCAAGTGCAATCTCTGTTATCAATATTGCCAATGCTGCTGCTGTCTGTCTGCTTGACTCAGATTACATACAGTCATTAGGAAAGCCAGATCACAGCTCAAATCCTCCGACAATCCAACAATCCTCGGAAGATATCCCGCTTTTAATCCTTTTCTTGTCCTTAAACATGTCTCCCACCCAGCCACCGGTATTTCAGTGCCACTAGTGTAGTAAATCCACCTTAGCTGCCAACATGTTCACCTCTTCCAACCTCCCTTGTAATCATTCAAAACTTTCTCCCTCCAGTCTTTTCCCCACCATGCCTCGCCACCACCTCCATCGTATCGCTCCCTACGTGAAGTCGCTCTGTGAAAAGCATGGAGTACAGTACAAGGTCAAATCGATGTCGGAGGGGTTCATAGATATTTTGAAGTAAGTTTGAAATGAACAAAGAAAAAGTCGCTAGATTTTTACAGTCTTGTCTGTTTGTCGGTATCTTTTTCATGATTTTTAAGAAGGAAAATTGTCTTATGTCTGGGAATGACACTAGTCATCAACTGTTTGTAATGATGTAATTAAACTGCTTCTAATGCATTAATTATTATTGTTCATAAATTGAAAGTACGTAAGAAACATCGTCAATGGAAGGAAATCTATTTTGTGAGTAGCTTTTACGTTTTATGGTGAGTGTCAATAGGCACCCCGGACCGATTACAACGACATTGGCAACAGTAGAGTTGATGTACCTTTAGGATCTTAGAAAAGAGACAAGATTTTGGTTTGATATGTTTGATAATTGCCTCTCAGGAGGAGAGAGAGGTCTTCCTCCGGTAGATTATGACTGAGAACCTCCATGGCTCTGTTACACCGTAGATCATTCCTGTCCACGAAGTTAGTGGGCTATAACTTCTCTAATTGCAGAACTTGTAGCGAAGTGGAGACATTTGGAGTCCCAAAGGACTCCGCAAAATGGCCGGGTGGTCTTTTGGACAGAAATATCATTGCTGCAAGATCCTGTGAATCTAGCATGTATTATTACACCATCACTGTACATGTGCGTGTGTTTGTGTGCGTGCCGTAGTTGAGTTGCGTTCGACCACTGCAAAAGTCTTGACCAAACCGGTGTAAACTTTGAAATATTGGAAAAGACAGGTTGATAGTCTCTCTTCTTCATCATCTGACCCTCCTCTCCGCACACTTCCTGTTCTCTTACTTCCATATTGTGTCTGTGCCACGGGGAAGGGGGACAAGGGAGGGACATTACAGGGAGAGAGATAACTTTTCTTGTTGATATACATCAAGAGATAAGGATCACCATTTTCCTTATCTGTTGACAAATAGTCAATTTTGATTGTGTTGAAATTTGAAATGTGTCTTAGTCTGTGGGAGGCATTTAGGAAATTTGTATAGGTTGCTAGAGTTATATTGTAACCTTCCTCTGCCAGCTACGTGTAATTATCATTTGTGTGTGGGTGAACTGCCCTAGAAATTATCACTATAGTCTGAACAATTCAAAGAAGTCATCGATGAAAGTTGGTATGCATAAGATCTTGTAGTTTCATGTCTCAATGAGGAATCACAATGCCATTATGAAGACGACTGCTGATGTTGTCTCATTTCTTAACATTTTCTTGTTTTGTGAATGAGCTTTAGAACAATTGATTGATTCTTAACAAAAAGGAAGTTGAGCTGCTTTTTTTTTTAATGTGTGCTAATCATTAAGAGCAACAGTCAGTGTTTAAGAATCGCATTTTACTGACTAGTGAGGCTTGGCTTTGAAGCGAGTATGAAAGTGTCAAGTAATACTTTTCATTTGTTTCTTACCTTTGCCATGCGTAACTTTAGAACAGCTGATTAATTGCATTAACAAAATCTTGTTGAGCATTTGCTTTTGGTACTCTAAGCATTAAAGCAAGTCACAGTTTGGAGTATTTGTGTTGTTTACTTAAGGAGAAATAATTATGATGCCAAGTGCAATCTCTGTCGTGATTAGTTTCCGCATAGACGACCAGAGCAACTTCCTGTTTCACAAAAGGAGAGTCATGCAGAATGCATAAATACATGTTTTACAAATCTTAAAACTGCACTGCAATTGTAATACACATATACTGTGTATCTGAAAACACTGTGTGAGGAAATGATTGAGACGTACGATCTCACTGAGTTTCATCGGTCTTAATATTATCAGCAGTACACTACTCCAATGGTCGCACAATTCCAGTGCTGCATTTTTCCTTCCCCAAAGTCATTTAACTTTAACAGACTAGCAGCTAATTTAGATGTATAAAACTTTAACTTTGAGAAATTGTGACTAATGTTTGCGCACTCCAGAGAGAGTGACCTTCAGCAGAAATGCCCACAGGCTATGAATCTTTGCAAGACATGTACGCTATCTCAATTCTGATGGGGTAATACCTTTAACAAGAATTTGCATGTCGTTGTATTTTGAATTGTTCTAACTCACCATGGAACAGATACATGAAGATATGATTCCAATTCTCGAGACTTTGCTTCCGTTGAAGACAATATCTTACTCCGATTGCTGATCAGGATTGATTTTGAAAGTATATGCCAAGTAGCTTTGCCTCAGGAATTTACCCTTTAGTGAAAAGATCTCTTCATTTCAAGAATCATGGTTAATGACAACTCAGATGTAAGAAGTCACAAAGGATACTCTATCTTTTGAGGATCATTTACAGAATGGATACATCAATCTATGAAAGTAACTGGAATGAAATGAAAGCAGTCACTTTCAAATGTAAGAAGAGTGGCTCATGAAACCTTAAAATGAATCTATCAAATTACGTTGCAAGGTTGACCAAGTCATCACAATTTGTGCCAGCTCTAGATCCTCAAGTGTAAAATGAAATCCTCAAATTGTCCCAAAATCAGAGGAAATATACTGCTTGTCATGGTTGCATGTTACAGAAAGAGAATGTTCTTCCGTCAGTAAACCTTGTGCGAGCTGGTATTGTCTTAATTTTTTCCCCTATACTTAACCATTACCATACATATCACAATGGGAGGCAGGACCCAAAACACCAAACTTTTTTCTTAGTTGGTTTGAATGTTACTTTTCCCAGTTTCCCAGTAAAATGTCAGATTATTATGTTTCAAAGTTCTGCTAAAGAATCTACTACAAATTAAGACCTTTTCCCCTCCTTTTGCCAATGTACATATCTAGCAGTAACAGCTTTCAAACCAGGAGACACGTAAATTGGACATCAAACTATTCTCTCTTACGGGTGTTTTATCATGTAGTTTTACTCACCGTTATTAAGCCCACTATAATTTCCAGAAGAAGGCAGATGGTTGACCTTAAAAACAAGTTTTTGACCTCTGCAGAAATATGTAGCACGTGTTTCTTTTATGATATCTCTTCTGTTTGGCAATAGAAACAAAGTCAATTGTGTTTGGTTTTCTCCGATCATTTTACACAATGAAGTATTGTTCTTTTTGGAGTACATAACATAATTATTGTTTTGTTTCCAGGTCATTACACAAATCTGGAGAAATCTGGTTTGAGGCTTACTATGGACCGTTAACAGAAGAAATCGATAACTAGTGGCGTGGAATTTGCTTTTTCAATATCTTTTTTTTTTTTGCAATTGATCTTTTTCACCTTTTTTGTATCAGATTCATTACATTCAATCTTTGGATGTCCAATCTTTCCTCAAGTAAAAAGCATGCATCCTTGATTTCAATTTTGATCATGGTCAGCTTCATAGTCAGTCATTCAGCATCTTGCTATAAATGTGCCTGTGATAGTATCCTGCTAAAGAGTTATAAATTATGAAAAGAAGGGTAGAATTAAAGCAGAATGTGCTGTTATTCGTGAGTTTACAAAATTGGGCAAAAAGGACTGAATATTTTTCTTAGAATCATACCTAGCTGTAAGAACTACCGCACCGCCCGTGATCTGTTCGTCCAAAAATCACCAAATTTTCGAAAAAGAAATTCCTTGCGCACAACTTTTGTCGTGGTTGTTCACACAGAAATCCTGTATGTTTAACACAGGAACTGGTTTTGGTAACTTTTTAGCCCAACGTTTCTACACACATACTGTCCACTGTAAATAACACTCTGATTTAGTGAAGTTTGTCCTGAAAGAAATGTGTAGTAGGTTTCGTTTCCAGTTTGGAATCAAAATTTAAGAAAATGATGGAAGATTAATGATAAAGGCTACTTTTTTTGTTTTTCATCAGCACATCCTGCTTTAAGAGAGGATAAAGATACAAAAAAAAAAATTGGAAGTATCAAACTTTTATGCCATTTTTGTTACATGCTTTCAAACCAGGTTTTATTTATTTCAGATATTACCTCAAGATTAAACACCAATAACTTGTTCATTAGATTTCTTCTCTCAGATGCAATCTTTCTTAGCTCTGCTCTTGACATTTCACCTTTTTTCTGTGTCATTCATTTCATTGCAATTCGATCATTACATTTTAATTTAATCTTTTTGCAGTTCCATGTGTGTTCTGCCTCATTAATTAGCATGTATGATTATTTCCATTCACGACTTTCTGAAACCCCCACTGTAATTTATATTCCATTCAACCTTGCTTCGAGCGGTCGTACATAGGGCAGAGCGCTTGCCAAAAATGCAAGGTTTGAGCAATTTATAACTGAAGACAAATTTACAAGAATCACACATTCATTGATTCTATCAAAATGGTAGCCTCATGTGATCAAAAAATGGAAAGAACTTTAACTTGAAAGGCATCAATTGGTCAAGATTGTGGGCAGTGCAAACAGTTTTGAGAAAATATTTTTCAGTGCTTGTGTGACTCATGTGAGTCTTGGTTTTCGTTTTGATGGACAGAAATGGTTGTTACCTCTTTTAGAGCACTTTACACATACACGAAAAGAATAGGTCTTGGACGAAGGTTTTTGTATCAAAAATCTTACAAAAATTCAATTTCACAGATTTTCATCAGAACTTATTGGATCGCATCTAGTCGAAGCATTTCTTTTTTTTAGTTAAGACAGCCATTTGCAATATCCGAAAAGTGGGGGATTTTTTTGGAGGGTGGCACCCATGCTAGTCAACTTTATTACCTTACTTCGAGTGCTTTAAATTTTAGCAAAGAATCGCCCACCACCCTTGGGTTATTGACCCTGCAATTTTTTTTTGGGGGGGGACATTTCAGAAGAAATCTCCAGCATGGTCTCACCTTTCGAATGATTATCAGAGTCTTAAGGATGGATACCCAATGTGATTAAATGTCTCTGTAAGAGGTGGAGGGGAAATGTAGATGTAGCAGCTGGCTTTCAAATGGGAGAGAGGTCAGTCCAGCCCACTTAAAACAAACATGGGATATGATCTTTTCTGCCGATAGTTTTTTTTTTTTTTTT
>VJOZ01167334.1:0-11337 GCA_009801055.1 Stichopus horrens | reverse complement strand
AGCTTATTGGGATAGTATGAACAAAACTATGCATGCAGGAAACTTGCTTCAGTGGCAGTTACCATATGACATTATGGTTTATTTGAAAATCCCTCGTTTGGTCATTTTACGAATGATTCACCCTAACCTGCCTCCTTACAACAGAAATCTGGACAAAACAGATCTGGAAATGTGACTGTTATGTTACTCAGACTGGCATTTTGCAAACAATGCTTGTTGCATGCATTCAAAGAGGGGCAAAGAAAAATAATTTCACAAACTTCAACTTTACATTAAAAATAGAAAAAAAAAAAAAAAGGTAATAACCACATCCTCTTTGGAAACATACCTCTCCATGATATCAACAAGGTTAGCTATTTCAATATGAAAAACCACAGAAATGATATCCCCAAGTGACAACATTGTGGTTTTGACTCATGACTGTGATTGGTAATTCTGCTGAGGACTGCTTCCAGCACTTCTGTATGATTCCTCTCTGGCTTTTTGCAACTTTCGCACTAATAACGTCAACCTCCTAACTCTCACTTCCCCTTGAATATGAACTTAATGCTTTGTGAATCCCAGTGGTTTCTCCTATAGTTTGCATTTATTCTGTTCTTTGAAGAAGTTGATGGTGACTTAATGACTAGAGCTACAGGGGCCCGGCTGTGAGAGAGTATTGAACTGAGTGCAGACATGAAGAGGTTGATTGTCAGGATCAAGGATGGGATGTTTTGTTTGAATAATACCACTGAAGGATATGTAGTCTGGTACGACGGTGTCATTAAGCGACGGAAGAGGGATGGAGGGGGAAAGAGAATGTCATTGGTAGTGAAGTGGTGGTTAATAAGTAATTGGGAAACCAAACATATCATTGAGGTGTTTATTGGGTATCCGGAAATTAATGTTTATCCTGGTCAGAAAAAAAAAGCACAAATGTTAATCCTTACAAGATGACAATAAAAGATAATTTCCAAAAAGTCACACCCAGGCTAATTTGAACTATTAGTTGAGAGAACAGTATACATGTGTCAAACCTTGTATATCGATAGTGAACTGTGAGTGGAGTACAACGTTACAAACTGGGGCATTGTGGTGATTTTCACTGCCTCAAGTGGAACAGTCACCCTGCATTTCTGACAACTTGGAAAGTTGTATCAATTGTCTGACGATAAAAACTTCAGAAAATTTCACCCGATTGCCTGCCCTGAATTGCAGATCAAGACATGTACTGTAAGAGCTTAATGGTATAATGTTTTCTTGAAATACAGGTGGTTTGCTGAGGGCGCCAACAGTTACTTATATATAAACTAAGAGGTTTTTTTTTTTACGTGACTTACTGGATCGAGTAACAGTCGCAATCCTACAGTCACCATGCACGAACGGCCATCACAGTTTTTGTTACATGATCTCTACTCCGACATATTATGCTTAAAACTGAACCTAGAAAACCAATTTTGCATCAAAGTCGTGAGTGATGAACTGATCTCCAAGCTACAAGAGAATGGCTCGGCAAACTTAAGTTAGGTACCGGACTAAATTCAGTCACGTTCTGAAAAGACAAACGAAATTCTTGCAAACTGCTGTACAATATACCAAATATTTAGCTGCAATTAAATTGGTAATTGTAATTAAAATAAAACATCCTGAAAAAAAAAAATCTGCTCAGGTCATTCAACAGAACAAGCCTTACAGCAATCTCATGTGTACGGAAAAACCAGAACAACGAAATTATGTTTAATGTAGAGTATTTCTTTCTTTTGCCTGTGCACAACAGGTTGTTCATAGACGGAATTGACGAATTTAATGACAGCAATCACTTTGAAAAGCAATATAGTCCACCAAACTGGGACAAATGATTTACACAAACCACAAGTCACATTTAGTCTTTGGAAGAGTACGATTTTCAAACACAATTAAGACCTCAAAGTGGGGCACGTCAAGAAGTTCCAGCTGCCATTTTTTTGCAATATCTGGGAGGCTAGTTTTGGCAAAAAGTGTCCTTGGTACCCTACGTGTTTGTCGCCAAGGTGCTCAGGCTCTCAGACGGTGCAGCGTGAAGTAAGCTCCCCCAATTATGATAACGTCCCTAATACTAAAGAACTGCACTTAATGCTCTTCACTGTGCATATTCATTGCTTGTTTGTCCACTGGAATCCAAGCCCCACAATAATTGAACACTTAAGTTCCACTTTTTTATCTCATCATCCCATATCCCGCAAGTCCCAAGGGGACTTTACAGTAAATGTCATTCATGTATCTAATTTTCACCGATACTTACCCCTGATCAAACGTGACGTTAAGAGCTCTACATATTTACTCAAACCACTTTGGAAAAAAACTGAAAATCGAGAGTTGTATTACATTTTTAGTAATTGCACCAGACTTTGCTTTGCATATTGGTCTTTCAATAAGGTATTCAGGTCAAACATCCAAAAAAATGGCCAAGAGAGAAAACTATCTGATCTCCAAAACGTGCCCAAAGAATTAGGTCACAAAGGGTACGGTAAAATTACGAACAGAAATTATTTTTTTTCTCTCTCTCTCTTTTTCTCTTCAGGCTTTCATCTAGGCCACGCAGTAGGAATAAATCAAATACGAACATTTTAACCACATGGAACGAGGGAAAAGTTGAGCTTTATCCGTTTCTTTTTTTTTTTGTTTTTTGTGCGCTTGTGTCTTTGAGAAGGATCTAGGTTGGTATTTAAGAATCGTGGCATTTGCTTCAATGGTCTAAATGGAAGGATTGTATTCCGTGGAACAGAAGAGGAATCGCTTGAAAAAGGACTTTGGGTATGATTTCAAGTCTGCCGTACGTATCGAAGAGAAACAATTTCAAAAGCCGCGGACGCTGAAACAGAGAAGAGACAGATTAAAATGAGCAGCTCAGCTATGAGTTTCATGTGACAGATTGCCGTCAGGATCGGAGATGCTAGAGTCTGGTGGTATAAATGCAGCGTGGAAACCAGCAGAGTTGGAAAGTCGATGATAAAGCAGAGCCTACTGATCTATCAGTTAGAAATGTACGGTTGAGCTTTCACAGCAAAGCAGTACTGAAGCTGATTTATTACCTCTATTCATTTGCTTTCACTGTTACACTGAAGAATAAAAGACAAGAAGCAACTTGAAAACAAGCTGATTAAAAGGAAGCAAATGAAGCGTAAAGTTTATCGTTTCCCTTCTACTACTTCAAATACAACTTTCATAAAGTCGTGGAGCATGTCTGAAGGTTTGCACGTGCAGTAAAACCTAGCTAACCATTGGTATTTTTGTGAAAATAAAAAAGAAAAAAAGGGAATGCTGTCTGCAGCACCCTTTTTCAGGAATTTATTTGCAATGTGAGCTCTTTAAAACTACTTTGAGTCCTAGCTGTATCTGCAGAGAGTGACTTTCAAACTACTGCACGACACAGAGGACTTAGAAGGAGAAGTTGTTGACGTGACGTGTACAGAAATGTTATTGCCATCTGATCAACGATGAAAAAATGACAAACACCTAAAGGTCGGTCCACAAATCACCATCTCCAAAGGAAAGCACTTGCCAATTGGGAAATTCTGCGGTGGGCCAGTACTCTCTGAAAGTGACCTGTAGGAAACCTACTGTAATAGCTGATTAAGATGTTATACAACCAATAAATCAGAAAGGGACTTACCCACAACTTCCTGGTGTGGGTATTAACAAGTGACTATCTTACTCCTTGCCTCACCAATGCATGCATTTGACCCCAAATTCAAATCGTCCTCGAAACCAATTCTAGCACCATGCCCTCTAAGGCCTAGCTTGCCCTCGTAGGGCTGATAACCGATGAAGTAGAGAGGGACATTAAAATCGATGCAGTCTGTTTGCTGCTGATCGTAGAACTGCCAAGTTTGGAAATGAGAGGGGCTTTGCGGCACTTCAAACGCTTGATGATTTGCATGACACAAGCCCTTTAATCCGATACGTACCATATTAACTATATATATATTACCATATTGAATTTTTAATCACATTTCATGCAGAAGGAATTGTGACTTCGTGACAGAACACTCAGAGTAAAATGAACGTGATATGTTTCTAACCACAATGCCACAGAATCTCAACAAGTTCCATATCTTGATACAAACCAATTTTTCTGCATTTTTTTTTTGTTTTGTTTTTATGTCAATCTATTATACATACCACAAAATTGAAGTGCTACTGTATGTGAACAAAGTAGGAAGTGGTATTATAGTTTGATCACAGAGGGACAAATGTTTGCTGAGACCACTGGCCTATCCAAACATGTCTAACATGAAATTCTAAAAGTACTGTAACACCTAGAAGTGTTACTGGAGTAAACATGCATCTACCCCCTACGACTTTTTACTGCCATAAATGGGGAACGCATCTCGGTAAGGATTATACTGTTTGCAACTGCTTCAGTATGAAAGGCTATGGCTATGGTACACATCCAAATTTATGTTACTGCAGATTGTGCATCCAGTGATAGCAAAAAATTTGCACTTTAATTTTTTTACAGTCATTACACCATATAGCCATACTGTAGCTTTATCAAGAGTCATGTACAGTATTGTCCCGTACAGAAACTGCCAAATTACCCGCACGTGCTATGCAGACGAACTGCATGCATCAAACTTTTCCCCAATACATACAGTGCATGTAATCCATTTAACTACAAATGCAATTAACTATTTAAACCACTCCAATTAAAACGAAATAATAAAGGCATAGCGAGACTTAAAATAATCATGGGTACATTTCAAAAATTAATACCGTATGATCTAGCTCCTTGAGGTTATAAAGGCTCTGGAAGGCAAACACTGTTACGATTATTGTTTCCTACAGTAATGAAAGATTATTAATTCATACATCAACTGCAACCACAGGCAGAGCAAGATGATTTGATGGAATTACAGGGATTATTAAACTGATGTGATATATTTATATTCAACTATCAGGAAATATAATAAGCCCATTTCAAGGAGAGGAAGGAAAAAAAAAATACTAGTGTAGTTAACATAAATTATCCACCTTAATTTCTGTCTTGAATTTCAGTAACTTTTATGTCGTACCAGTGTTACATGGAGACCTCCTATTAATTCACCAGTCAAAAAATTACATGCCGATCCTATACCTCGTAAATTTCAGTTCGTGTAAAATTCAGTAAATATGGCAAGTTTATGGGATTACATAAATTTGGTCTTGGAGATTTTGCATTTAGTTGTTTGGCATTATCACTGATGACATCAAAAGTGGATTTCTTTTTTGTTTTCGTACAATCGTGGAAATCAGGACCAATATGGTGTTTTGCATACATGTGCATGTGTGTGGGCGAGTTTGCATGAGTGTGTGGCTTACGGTCTGCTCACAGCCGTCTGCTCTGCCCGTTGGACGGCCAATCCTGCTCGATAACAAACATAAAGTTATGTACAACATTGCAACGAGCAATCCGACGTCAGAGAAAGTAGTTCTTAGATAGTTGAAACAAACATAAAAAAGACAAGTTAATTTAAAAATAAACACACTGCTCAATTTTAAACCGAGCCTTTGTTACTCAAATCTGGTGGTTGTTTACAGTGCGTTCTACCAAATATGATTGATGCTTGGTGTACAGCATGATTTGCGCAATCTGAGTGACGTAACTTGAAAACCCAGATTTTGGTGCTGAAAAGCGGTGATCGTTGAGCTGCGGCATTGACAGGACATATGATAACATTTTTACTGGTGCTTGAATGAATTTTTTATCCTGTGCTCAGAAATCGCAGAGCATTTATGCTGAGGACGCACCTCAGTTTAATGTATTTCATACCCACACATGAGTGGGCTGCATGTCCCTGAATTTAATTCTGGGTTGGTTAATATTGTACCCTGCCCAGGAACAAATGAAAGACAAATAGGTCTTATAGTATTGTACTGCAGCTATCGTATATACTGCATGCAACCACACCAGCTAGGACCAGTATAATGGAAAACAACACTCAGTCAACACAAATTGGAAGTATAAATGCCAACCATACAGTATGTAGCGGCATGCAACGAGCACCAAACTGGTGATGTCGGGATGGGCCAGTTCAAAAATTGCTGCCAGGATCCAACGTTTCACTAAATGTACATTGTAGGTGTGGCAAAATTCAGCAATGTGGACAACTTATTTTCATGGACATACTGAAGATATGTTGCATGCAACGCAACACATAGTTACTTATGACCCCCCAAAAAGACTTATGACCCCCTAAAAAGAACTTGTTGTGTATTGGAAACCATGCTTCCCACACTGTAAACAGACAAGATTCTAGAGCAGCCTTTAATTCTCAAAGTGGTCCCCACTGCCCACCCCCAGAGAAGGGTTGGGAAGCCGAAAGGAAGGCACTGTATGGAACACATGGGATAGGGGGACACTACAACTCAGGGATTCCTGGCAATAGCAACACATTTAATATACAAACGGTAGAAATTAAGGGCACAATAAAGCATCCATGGGTCTGTTCCCGTTGCAGTTCTTCCCTTTGGCTTCTTTCTCCCTCCTCCCCCACAGTAAATGTAACCAAACAGTCACAAATCGTTCAGCGTATTACAAGCTCACCCCTCACAGACTGAACTGTTGTACAGTACATACTGTAAGAGTCACTTTTACGAACAACTTCCCCAGAATGCATGCCTTGTGTGGGTTTTCGTTGTTCTTGCAAGAAAAGGGCAACTGAGGAAAGACGTATTGTTGACGATCCAACTATCAGTCAATGGCAGGATGAAGGAACAACGGGGACGGGGGGCATTGTGACAGTTTAAAATGGTGAGAGGGGTGGTATATAGTCTAACAATGTTTCACGACCACTGCTGCAGGCAATCATGCTCCCTGATGAAAGACAGCAAGTTTACATCATTAAAATGCCATGCTGGTTGGCATACAATGATGAAATAATATTACACTGCCGTTAGCATTGAGTCCAATGAAGATTCTCATCTTCAGAAGAAAATCTGATTTAATCCCAGGTATATCAATAACAGCTGGAATGATTCAGTGTTCAAAATTTGCACAGTGGTTATGAGGTCTCTTCAGTACAACATTTTACTGCAGTATTAGAGAAAACCCTACATTGTATGTGCAAAAGCTGCTACACAATTTTCAATGACTGTAGCAATCTTATCATTTACCGTAGCAAAATGAGATACTAGATAAGTTATTCACTGGATACTTTCAGAACTTCTGATGGTTGTTTTCTTCTTTTTTTTACTTCTTTTTGGGGGTTGGGTTTTTTTTTTTGTTGTACATTAGAATCTGGAGTCAGTATCTTATTGTAGCTAACTTTCATGTACCCTTGAACTACATCTCTCCGAAGTTCATTCATCTAATCATCTAATGACCATCTTCTGAAGATGTATCTAATTTTGTCATTAACTCAGCAAATAAGGGCAATCATCTCGTAATACAGAGCATATAAACCCACAGATGAGGGTAATTTCATCAAATTTACCAAGGAATCAAGATTTTTATGGCCAATGTTACTCATCAAAGAAAGAATACTTAAAATAGGGTATGAAACAAGTCATCATTAAGAAATAAAAGAAAAGATAACATGAAATATATTTTCATTTTGAAGAAGAGTATGAATTGAAACTGTCATCTTCAGAAAAAAGATACACTTGTTTTATACCTTAAAATCTACTTGTTTTGGTTATTTACGAACAGCTTGCCTGTCTTAACACAACAGCTGCACTTCATTCTGCCATGCCAAGCATGCTGGTAAACTGTGTCTATACACCACTTCTGGCACTGCTCTTTCTCATACTGAACTATACCTATAGTGCCTCCTTCCCATTCCTGTGTGCACAGTAGATGGTGGTACGGTTATGTTGAGACAAGTAAGGGTGAAGTACATAAAGGCAATAATAATGAATGTTCATGTTCACACATGACATAGATGAATTATGATGTCACCTGCTGCAATAATGAGGATATCAAATCTGGCAAATACAGGGCAGTCAAGGTCTTGTCTGCACATAGGTGATACGTATAGAAAATAGTTACGTAAGGTACTGTATATTGTAGCATGACACAGAAAGACCTGCAGTGTAACAGCTGAAGGAATCCAATACCTTACATTATTCAGTGCCCAGCTACGCTCTACAAAGATTCCTCACTAGCAACATTGCCTCTAAATGCCCCTTCCCCCTTCACAAATGTTTATACCCCTCGGGCATTCAATACCATAAATACGATGTAGGACATTGATCCTGAAGACATGATTGCAAATCTATGTAAGGAGCAACAACAACTGCTTTAAGATATCCCATCTGCATTACCACCCACAGACCGCTGATAACAAATAAACCGTTAAAGGGATTGGCCACTGACGAAAACTGATACTTCGTAAAAAAATTAGGCACATTTTCCTCTCTTTATTGGCTGAAATCACATCTCAGACAACATGATCGGCTTTTTAACTTTTTACTTTTTAGAGAAACATTTATTTCAAAATGGTACTGTACATTGTGTATTAAGAATGAATGTCACACCGGGGGCACAACTACATGAATATCTTTTGTATTTTTTTTTTTATAATCTTGACTGTCCTAAAAGAAACACTTTGAAAGTATAAAAGATGTACCCTTATTTCCACAGTGTCATGAGGAAAATCTACAATACACCCAATCTGCATTTTTGAATTTCAAGGAAGGCTTCGATTTAAGCAAAGCGAAAAAAAAAAGAGGTAGACTTTGGAAAAATTTGCAGATGTCTGTTACACACGGCCATTTTGGTAACCCAGAGAGGACGGGAAATCTTGCTCTACCGGAGGAGTCTTCCTTCAAACAGCTACATATTGAGTTAGGAACAAGATACTGGCATGGGGTTTGTAATGCCTGCAGTTAGGAAATTATTCCCCTTTGAGAGCCAATACAATTGGCAGTAGAAGATGCCTTTAAATGTAAGTACTGATCAGGAATTTAAAGAGACATTCAGCCACTAAAAGAAGATTGACATAGTTGACAAAGAAAGAAAGAAAAAAAAACGATATTTTTTCCCTTTGTCTTGTGGAAAATATCTCAATAAGTGGTCTGCTTGGGAGTTACAGGGTTTTGGACAAATATATATCGTTAAGGGATAAATTGCATCATGGGAAATCTGTGATGCTTCACAGACGTGATAACTACCTGAATACTCTTGGCGTTGCTTTGTTATGTTGCCTGTCTTGAAAGAAACATTCACGGTTTAAAGCGACACACATTGAGCTGAGATCACTATGTTTGCAAGGATTTTGATAGGTATAACCCAGTGTTCACGATTAAGGTGTGGCCCAATTGCGTGAATCGCGCATTTGTCTCCCAAATCCAGTACAAAGATACAGCTTAAATGGATAAAATCCCGCACACTTTTGCTCAGCTGAGGTCATAGCTACAATAGTAAATACACACAATAAATTGAAATAGAATCTTTATCAAGTGACAGCTTCCTCTTTCTTTTTAAAAATCTCTCCCAAAAAATTTGTTCAAAGAGTGGTTCCCCTCAAAGGTTCAATTCATTAGTACAAACACTTGTATAACCACCAGTTTTTCGTGACCTTCCAAGGTCAAGAAAACTGGCAACATATTTGAATTTTTTACCCTGATTTGTACTGGCTGTGTGCGTGTAAGTTAGTGATTACGTGAACAAGTGTCTGCAGTCACAAAGTTTCATAAATCAAATTCGATTGCTGACTGCTCACTCTTCTTAGTGTTCATTCGCAGGTGACACATGGGGGAACCTCTTAGGTTGATCATATGTCACAAGCACTTGAAAGAAGCTTGACAGTTTGAAGCTTGAAAATTAAAGTTCTATTTTAAGAGATTATGTCAGAGACTCATGCAATGAGCCCCTTTAAGAGATGTGACCTTAAGTTTCCACGACATTTTAAGTTTTATCTACAATAAATCAAATCTAACATTTGCACTGGTTCAAAATTTCAAAGTTAAATGAGTACTCCAATGCCAAAGAACAACAAAGACTATAGAAAAAAAACTGCAGTAATTTGCCAGCAATATCACATGACATTTTGCAGGGCTTGCAGGCACTTTGAAATCTTATTTCTGATCAGAGCTGTCTTTCTTAAAACAGCAAATAGCAGGAGTTATAATATGCGAACAAGATATACATGCAGGTGCGGGTATGAAACTGTCCACCTACGGCGAAGAAAATTGCCCTTTCATTGAACAACCTCTTAAATTGAGATGATAGATGGGCTGTAAATACAGATTAATAATCTGTAAATACAGAAGTTACTGATCTGTAATTAGAAATTAATAATCTGTAAATACAGATTAATGATCTGTAATTACAGATTATTAATCTGTATAAATACAAATTCAAATAATCTGTTGTTACAGATTATTAATCTGTAATACAGATTAATAATATGTTAAATTACAGATTAATAATCTGTAATTACAGATTATTAATCTGTAAATACAGATTAATAATCTGTAAATACAGAAGACTTATAATCTGTTGTTACAGATAAACAACCTGTTATTATAGATTAAAATATCTATATTGAAGGGACTAATAGGCTTTAATCGTACACTATAGGTTAGGCATCCCTGAAATTATCAGCATTGTTATCTACACTATAGGTAAGGCATCTTGGCATCCTATGTAGTAGTTCCCCCAGTACCTGCAACAGATAAATACCATGGATGTTAGACCACAACTGTGGCACTTTTAACTTTCAACAATACAGATGATTTTGTGTATGATATGTATTAAGGAACATGCTGCAATATTCACATTCAATAAGTGGGTGGGGTTGCTGGTGGGAGAGGGGGCATGGGGGCCACAGTTTCTTGCAGCAGTTGAAGGAGGGGCACTACAGGAGTAAAATGGAACCTGCAGAGTAGGGAAGGGCAAAGGCCAATCTAGGGGGTATTTTTTTCTTTTTTACACTAACAACGGTGGCGATGGTAGCGATGGTAGCAATGTTGGTGCTCCACATCCCACAATTTTAGCTATCACCTAAGTGAAAATGAGGACCATTCAGCCCTGACCGGGAAAGATGTATGCACGAATGCCACTTATTATTTAAAGCTGGAATATGAGTTGAAAATTTGCCAGTTGAAAGTCAAAATTCTGTGGAATGCATCATATCTGCACGTTGTTTAAACCCTGTTATCCGTACATGAATATTCACACCCAGTCACATCGGTCTGTTTGATTTCAAGTTACCATGGCTGACTGCCACTCTATGCTTTCTCAGAGAGCCTGAATTCTGTAGGGCAAACAAAAACGTTGAGACAAATTTTCACATCCGAATATCTGGAAGATGAGTGCATTATAGTATTCAGGTGATCTAAATTCCCGTAGTTTCTCTTTCCTGAGACACTAAAGAACTAGAATGCAAAGCATTC
>VJOZ01166209.1:0-12814 GCA_009801055.1 Stichopus horrens | reverse complement strand
GGACAGCCGGTTGGTGACGACCTACAAACCGGTCTTCGAGTACACCGATGCCAACGGGCTTAGTCATCGGGCCGAGACGTTTCTAAGTTCGACCAATTACAATTTCGGGGTCGGCGAGCAGCATGAGATTCTGGCGAACCCCGATAAGCCAGACAAAGTCAGAATGCCGGGGCTGATGATCTATGGCTTCGGCGCGATCTTCATGACCATCGGACTGATCTTTGGGATCGTCGGCTTCTTCGCCATGCAGGCCATGTGACCGCCTCCAGGCCGGTGGCACTGGCTGGTGTGGAACGTTGTCTTCGATTGGATGGCGCGGATGGATCAGGGCGCGGGTGCGCCATCCTGGCGATCACTTCCTGCCATGCGCGCTTGAAGACCGGGTGGGAATTGGACCCACCCGCTCCCCTCGCGTGCCGGGTCTGTGTGGTGTACTGACCGTGAACGTGGACACCTTAGGTTTGCCGGACTGAAGGACCGTCCTAGATTGCGAAAAAACCGGGCAGACAGGTGACGACGATGGATTGGTCCAGGCAGATCGACGGATATTGCGAACGCATGGGGCCGGAATACTGGGCCGAACCCTGGAATGCGGTCACCAACGGTGCCTTCATTCTGGCCGCCTTGATCGGCCTGGTCATCGCGATCCGGAAAGACCGGCTGGATGGTCCTGTGATCTGGCTGATCGGGCTGACGGCTTTGATAGGTGTCGGGTCGTTCCTGTTTCACACCCATGCGACCGTCTGGGCCGCCGTCGCGGATGTCGCTCCGATCATGCTGTTTATTCTGAGCTACTTCACGATCTGCATGCGGTGCTTTGTCGGCCATGGCTGGTCGCGTTCCGCACTGTTGACGGTTGGCTTCCTGCTGGCACTGGCGGCTGTCTCTTGGATTCTGGGCACGTTGTTGCGCGATCTGATCGGCGGCTCGGTCAGTTACATCCCGGCTATGCTGGCACTGTTCGTCGTCGGCCTGTGGCTGCGGTCCCGCAACCATCCGGCCAGTACCTGGCTGATTGCGGTGGCCGTGCTGTTTGGCGTCTCGATCACGCTCAGGGCCATTGATCAGCCGCTTTGCGATACGATCACCCGTGGAACGCACTGGCTGTGGCACATCGTGAACGCAATTGTGTTAGGCTCGCTGATCACAGCACTGATCCGCCACGGCAGGCGGGTCTGAGACGCAAAGGAGCCGGTCATGGGCTGGTTTGGCCGCAAACCGCGCCGGGTGGGGTTCGGGATCGAAAACGCCGAGCCAACGGTTAAGACCACCGCCACAACGCGCCGCGCCCTGACTTGGGACAAACCAAGCCGGAGCATAGGGATCAGTCCCAAGGTTTCCCCGAAGGCGTCGAAACCGGCGAAGTCAGGCCAAGACTCTGCGCCCCGGAAAACTGAAGAGCCCGCTGAAACCCCGCAAGAGATTGTAGAAACCCAGATCGCCGAGTTCAAAAAGCTTTCGCCGTGGTTGGGGAACGTCTTGCAAAAGGCCGCTCTGGCCCAATCCAAGCGGGTAGTGGGGCAGAAACCTTACCCTGAACCACGCGCCAAGCGCAAAAGCCCCTTCATCTGGTTCATCCTGGCATTCGTATTGCTGTTCTTTGCAGGCCCGCTGATATCCGGATTGTTCTTTATACTGGACGAATTCTAAGACGCACCGGCAAGCCGCTTGAAGCCGGGCGGCGGCCCGTGTAGAACGGCGCCACGCAGGTAACGGAGGGCCCCCATGCGCGCACGCGTTCACGTCACCCTGAAAACCGGAGTGCTTGACCCGCAAGGCGAAGCGATCCGTCATGCGCTGGGATCGTTGGGGTTCGACGGTGTCGAAGGTGTACGGCAAGGCAAGGTGATCGAGATCGAACTTGCCGAGACGGACCGCGGAGCCGCCGAAGCGTCAGTCAGGAAGATGTGCGAGACGCTGCTGGCCAATACGGTGATCGAAAACTACGCGGTGGAGATTGGCTGATCACATGAGCCAGACCCAGAAGTACCCGTGGGTGATGATCGTCAGTCTGTTGGTTTTCGTCGCGATCGCGGCATCCATGGTCTTCTTTGGCGGGCGGATGGCCTATCACCGGTCAGTGGAACGCGATCTGGCGCGTCCGGTGATGGCGACAGTGGTCGAGGTGGGGTCGGAAACCTCTGTCGATAGCGAAGGCAGACGATCCACCCACTACAAATACCTGATCGAACTGAACCTGGCCGGGACTATCCTGCAGCGCCAATTGGTTGCCGCGAACTTCGAAGCTGACGACATCTGGTTCACATCGGATCAGGTGGATCCAAGCCTGCATTCACCAGGGGACCGTTTTCCGGTTCTGGTCCGGCCGGATCTGGACTATGCAACGACACCTGCGGATTTCTGGGCAGCTTATCTGGTGCCCACGATCCTGGCTGGTTTCGGGGGATTTATTCTGGCCTTCCTGGGTCTTTGGTCGTGGATGGCTTTCAGATGAACCCGACACTGCATTCCGGGCGCAAACCCTATCTGATGCGCACCAATCCCGACGGATCGCGGGATATCTCGTGGCGGCTGTGGGTGCTGGTTTGGGTCATGCCGGTCTGCTTTCTAGGCGCGGCCTTGTTGCTGAGCCTGCATACCCTTTGGATCCAAAGCGTCACGGTTGTGACGACCGGCACCGTGGTCCGGGTCTATGAATGGGAAAACGACGCGCCGCAGTTCTTCTACCCTGGCGATAAGGTCTACAGCCCGGTGTACCGCTACACCTGGTCTGACGGGGGCGAAACCGATGCGACTGCCGGGACATCTCACACGCAGTGGAACTTCCCGCTGGGCTCGGAAAAGAAGATCAGGTATTTCCCGGATCAGAAAGGTGACGTCATCCTTGTCGGCCCCACGGAATGGCTGATCGTGCGCGTTGTGTTTCTGATCGGTATCTGCCTGATGCCGTTGTCGATCCTGATAACCTTGCGCCTGCGGCGTTGGCGCAGGTCCGGTCCCAAGGCAGACGCCGGAACGACCGTCAGGCGCGGATAAAGCAGATGAAGGAGACCGCCATGAAAACCGCCGTGATCGTTTTTCCTGGGTCGAACTGCGACCGGGACATGGCCGTCGCTTTGCGCGATGCGACCGGACAACCGGCGGCGATGGTCTGGCACAAAGACGCATCCCTGCCGGATGGGCTGGATCTGGTTGCCCTGCCGGGCGGGTTCTCGTTCGGAGATTATTTGCGCTGTGGGGCGATTGGAGCGCGTTCGCCGATTATGCGGGCCGTTGTGGACTTCGCTGCACGGGGCGGCCACGTTCTGGGTGTTTGCAATGGATTTCAGGTGTTGACCGAAAGCGGTCTGCTGCCGGGTGCATTGATGATGAACGCCGGCCTGAAGTTTGTCTGCCGGGACGTACACCTGAAGGTTTGTACCACGGACAGCCCTTACACCAATGCCTATGGCAATGGCGGCGTGATCCGCATACCCGTTGCCCATCACGAAGGGAATTTCATCGCTGACGACATGACGCTTAAGGCCCTTCGGGACAATGACCGCATCGCGTTCACCTACTGCCATCCGGACGGCACGCCTGGTGACAATCCAAACGGCGCCATGGATGACATCGCGGGCATTCTTTCGGAAAACCGCCGCGTTTTGGGCATGATGCCCCACCCTGAACGTCTGGCCGATGTGGCGTTGGGGGGGCAGGATGGCTCTCGCTTGTTCCATAGTCTGTTGAACAGCATGGAGACTGTGTGATGCGCTTCCTGCTGTTGGTGACTTGTCTGGCCATCGCCGCGTGCCAGCCCGTCCAACCACGCACAGTGGAAAAGCCGCGGGCGAATGTCGGTCCGGAAGTGATCGTAAGATTTGCCAAATCGGGACAGGCGGCGCGCGATCTGGTGGAACAGGTCGCGGCGCAATGCTGGCTGGATGGCATCGTGCGCGGTGCTCAGATGATTGTTGACCGTCAAAGCGGTAATCTTGTCATTGTGGGCGAAACTCGTGACCTGTTGGCAGCGGACTTTCTGCGTCCGAAGGACGGTCAAAGCCGCATCCGGTTGACCGGTCCGATCATCTCTGACCGGGTGAAATCAGACCGGCTGGTGGCAAGCCTGGACCGCGCGGTCAGGACCGGCCAGGCATCCTGCCCGATCGCAACCGGATGACCGCCGCCTTGCCCAACACGCGCGAAACGTTGCACAGATGAGCCGAAACAGCCCCCTTTCGCCAATGACGCAACTGGCCCAGGCCGGCGAGTTTCGCGATGGCGAAACCGGTGCGGTGGTACCGCCGATCCACGCCTCGACGACGTTCGCAAGAGATCAGGACTATGAAATCGGGGCGCATATCTATTCCCGGTATGGCAGCCCGACCCTGGAACCTGCGGAAAAGCTGATCGCCAGTTTGGAAGGCGGTCTTGAAAGTCTGCTGTTCGCGTCGGGACTGGCCGCGGCGACGGCGGTGTTCGAGCCCTTGCGCGCCGGTGATCACGTCGTCGCGCCGCAGATTATGTATCATGGGCTGCAGGACTGGTTACGCGTCCTGCGGGACCGGCGGGGAATTGACGTAAGCTTCGTCGACCCGACCCGGCCCCAACAGGTTGCCGAGGCAGTGCGCCCAGGGCACACCAAAATCCTATGGGTGGAGACCTTGTCCAATCCGACTTGGGACGTGGTCGATCTGGGTGCGATGGCAGCCATCGCACAGGACGCCGGTGCCCGGCTGGGTGTTGATGCGACCGTCACCCCGCCGATCTCCGTTCGTCCGCTGCAGTTCGGTGCATCGGTGGTGTTCCACTCCACGACGAAGTTTCTGAACGGCCATTCCGATGTCCTGGGCGGTGTGCTGACCACCGGCTCGATGGATGACTTCTGGTCTGACGTCAAAGACGTGCGCAGCTATGTCGGCGGCATCATGGGGCCGTTCGAGGCCTGGCTGTTGCTGCGCGGGATGCGGACGCTGGCGGTTCGCTGGGATAGGGCGCAGTCGAACGCGATGGCCATTGCCAGTCACCTGTCGGGCCATCCGAAGGTGGCAGAGGTTCTGTATCCGGGGTTGCCGGGGCACGCCGGCCACGACATCGCAGCCGCCCAGATGCAGGACGGATTCGGCGCAATGGTGTCGATTCTAGTCCAGGGCGGCCAGACCGCGGCGCTGCAGGTTGCCAAGTCCGTGAAGACCTTCCTGCCCGCCACATCGCTGGGCGGGGTCGAGAGCCTCTTGGAACATCGCGCGACGGTCGAGGGTCCGGAGAGTCTGACACCGAAGAACCTGCTGCGGCTGTCCGTCGGCATCGAGGATGCGGCTGATCTGATTGCGGACCTGGAACAGGCCCTGGCCCGCGTGTAAGGCACAGGGCGCTGCGCCCTACCGCCGCAGAGCCTTGTCGAACAGTCCATTCACCGCCGCGACGCCCATGGATGAAAACAGGACCGCGATCCAGTCGATCCACGTCAGAGATTCCCCCAAAAACACCATCGCTGTAATCGCGGCACAGACGGGCACAAGGGCATTGGCGGTCGAGCCGCGCATCGGGCCGAGATGCCGGATCGCCAGACCATATGCCAAAACTGCGAACAGTCCGGTCAGAAGACCTTGCACCAGCGCGTGCCAGGCCAGGCTGGACGCTGTCTCTCCTGCGAACACATCGGGACGGAAGATCAGAAACAGACCAATGATGGGTAATGAATAGAGGCAGATATAGGCTGTCCCCTCGACCGGACTAAGCCCGGACCGGGGCAGGTTCACGGTGAAAATCGAGATCCCCAACGATGCGCACAACAGGTAAGGAGCACCGCGCATTTCGGCGTAGTTGCCCTCGGCAATCCACTGGCCCAGCACAGCCGCCAGCGCTATCGCCATCATAGCAAGCCCCAGGACCACGCCCCGTCCAGGCCGGTTGGCAAAGAAGGCCCAGGCAAGTCCCGCAACTAGCAGTGGCGCCAGCCCCGGCACCAGCGGACCGAACAGACTGGCCGGAACGTCCTGCAATCCTGCGCCGACGAACAATGTAAAGGGTGTGCCCCAGCCCAGGGTCATCCAGATGACCGCTGGCAAGTGCGCATCACGCGGGATAAGCCCGCGCCTCCACCAGACCGGTGCCAGGATCAGCGCGGGCAGGCCATTGCGCATCAACGCCAGCACCAACGCGTCCGTTGTACCAGACACCGCATCGCGCGTAGCAGCGATCCAGCCGCCCCAGATCAAAACGGCGGTCAGTCCACCGAGATACCCGACCCAAGGCTTGACGTCAGTTGGATGCATGCGCGTCCTCGGCGTAAGAGAGTTTCAGAGCACCTTCGGACGGCTTTCCCCGGGCGCTACGATCCGGTAAGTCTAGGCTCAACATGAAGACGAACCCGGCGCAAGTGATAACTCCAATGCAAGCCGTGCCCCCGTTGCCGCGTCAGCGCAGAATGCTGATGACGGGGTTTTCGCTGATTTGCCTGATTCTGCTTCTGGGATTGGGGGCATGTACTGATACGTCCAAAGGCATCGATTTTTTATTGAACGAAGAGCGTGAGACGACGTCTGAAGCCGTCGAGTCGATTGTCATGGATACGCAATTCTACCGGCAGCTCAGACGACTCAACCATCCCTATCGACACTATGGTGGCGGTACGGTCATCACTTACGTCAAAGGCTACCGGCACGATGGAACCCGGATTATCGCGTGGGATGGATAGCGCAAATGAAGGCAGGACCGTTCAGAAGTTTATGTCTGGTGCTGGTGACGCTAGTTGCGTGCTCGCGCGCCGCGCCGACACTCGACATCGGTGCGTTGACGGATCTGAATGCGGCGACGGCAAGGGAGTTGGTTGAGGGCACGGACCGTGCGTCGGGAATCCNNCTGGCATCACCGATCCGGCGCGTCAGCAGCTTATCGCACAGTTGGTATCCGAAGTGCTGGCAGATCTCAGCCTGTTCGGCGCCAACGCGACGGCCCGTCCACGGGATGTCCGCATCGTCGTGCTCGGACAGGGCAGCGATGATGTGATTGTATCGCAGCGCAGTCTGCCGATTTATCGCACGTTGGCCGATCTGTTATCCCAAAGGCAACTCAAGCGGCTGACCGTGGCGGACCGGGTTCTGGCGTCACGTATCGCTGCAATTTCCGCGGACGCTCTTGACCAGGGCCGGCAAATTAACGGCGCAGTGCTCACGATCGTCATCCCGGGGCTGGCCCATGATGGCACCAAGCTGCTATTGACCGGCAACTGACCCCGCGATTCAGGGAATCCCCAATGCAAGAACCACAGGTAGATCAGGCGCTGGCCGCCGATCATGGGCTGAAGCCTGACGAGTATCAGCGTATCCTGGACCTGCTGGGCCGGACGCCGACATTTACGGAACTAGGTATCTTCAGCGCGATGTGGAACGAGCATTGTTCCTACAAGTCCTCGAAGATCCACCTGCGGACGCTGCCGACAACAGGACCTCAGGTGATCTGTGGTCCCGGCGAAAATGCCGGCGTGGTCGACATCGGTGACGGGCAGGCGCTGGTCTTCAAGATGGAGAGCCACAACCATCCGTCCTACATTGAACCCTATCAGGGGGCGGCAACCGGGGTCGGCGGCATTTTGCGGGATGTCTTCACCATGGGGGCACGCCCGATCGCAGCAATGAACGCGCTTTCGTTCGGGTCACCAGATCATCCAAAGACCCGGTCCCTGGTATCTGGCGTCGTCTCGGGCATCGGCGGCTATGGGAACTGTTTCGGCGTGCCGACGGTTGGTGGCGAGGTGCGGTTCCACCCGGCCTATAACGGGAACTGTCTGGTCAATGCCTTTGCCGCCGGTTTGGCCGATTCCGATAAGCTGTTCTTTTCGGCAGCTTCAGGCGTCGGGATGCCGGTGGTTTATCTGGGGGCCAAGACCGGACGGGACGGGGTTGGCGGTGCAACCATGGCATCGGCCGAGTTCGATGAGGATATCGAGGAGAAGCGCCCCACGGTTCAGGTGGGAGATCCGTTCACCGAAAAGCGACTTCTGGAAGCTTGCCTGGAACTCATGGCCTCGGGCGCCGTGATCTCGATCCAGGACATGGGGGCCGCGGGCCTGACCTGTTCCGCGGTGGAAATGGGCGATAAGGGGGATCTGGGTGTCCGGCTGGATCTAGAGAACGTGCCGACCCGTGAACAGGGCATGACGGCCTACGAGATGATGCTTTCCGAGTCCCAGGAACGGATGTTGATGGTGCTGCGCCCGGAAAAAGAGACCGAAGCGAAAGCCATCTTCGACAAGTGGGACCTGGATTTTGCTGTCGTCGGCCAGACAATCGCGGAAGACAGGTTTCTGATCCAGTTGAACGGAGAGATCAAAGCAGACCTGCCCCTGAAGGCACTGTCTGGTACCGCCCCAGAGTATGACCGCCCTTACGATGATCCGGCAGCGTCGGGCGCCGAGCCCACCCTGCCGGCCAAGGATCCCTGCGAGGCGCTTCTGGCAATGATGAGCACGCCGAACCTTTGTTCCCGCCGCTGGGTTTGGGAGCAATATGACAACACCGTCATGGCGGATACGGTGGTCCGGCCGGGGTCAGATGCGGCGGTGGTGCGGGTGCATGGTACGGAAAAAGCCATTGCCTTCACCTCGGATGTCACGCCGCGCTATTGCAAGGCGAATCCCGTCGAGGGCGGGAAGCAGGCTGTTGCAGAAGCGTTCCGCAATCTGTCAGCCACAGGGGCGCGGCCTTTGGCGACGACCGACAATCTGAACTTCGGCAATCCGGAAAAGCCCGAGATCATGGGGCAGTTCGTACATTGCATTCGCGGGATCGGTCAGGCCTGCGCGGCGCTGGACATGCCGATCGTGTCCGGCAATGTCAGCCTCTACAACGAAACCGATGGGCAGGCGATCCTGCCAACGCCAACTATCGGCGCAGTGGGATTATTGGAAAACCTTGATCAGTTGATCCCTATCGCACCAGGTCCAGACGAGCTTCTGGTGCTGCTGGGGGTCACGAAAGGTCATCTTGGTCAGTCCGCTTATGCCTGGGAGCTGTTCCAATCGGCAGAAGGCGATGCACCGCCGGTGGATCTGGCAGCCGAACGGGCGGCTGGAGAGTTGGTCCGGGCCATGCGATCAGCAGACGTGATCACAGCGGCGCACGATCTTTCCGATGGTGGCCTGGCTGTGGCCGCAGCCGAGATGGCTCTGACATCTGGCCACGGCATCGCCGTTGAAGCCCACGGAGAGTTGGACCCCGCGAACTGGTTTTTTGGCGAGGATCAGGGGCGTTACCTGATCACGTGCCGTAAGGACGATGCAGACGCGGTTGTGGACATGGCACTCGCAGCCGGGGTCATGGTCCGAAAGGTCGGCGCAACCGGCGGGGATGAGGTTCGTCTTGGCGCCAGCCGGCTTCTGCTGGACGATCTGAGAAAGGCCCATGAAGGCGGATTTGCCAAGATGATGGGCGCCTAGTGCATTAACAGGCCTGATGCCGCCAGCCAGCCCGTACGCAGTGGCTGCGGACGACCCGCGCCCTTCCTAATTTGCTTTTGGACCGCTCCCACCCGGTCGCATTGCTCTCTGCTCTCCGTTTTGAAGACGCCGCATTGCGTCCCCAAAATCCAAAAAGACATTATCCACCGGGATTCGTCAGACCCGTCGAGCAGCGCCTTGAAATGACGCTTGCAGTCTATTTGGACACAGTGCGATCGAGACTGATCTTGCCCGCGGTACCCGGCGTACACGGCGATCAGGCTTTGCCGGAATTCATCCATGCGACAGTCAGGTTTGTCAGCGCCGCCGCAAGCCGGCCCGCACTTGACTCGATCGCTGACGAGGCGACGGCCAATGCCAGACCAATGACGCCCCGCTGTCCCGAGCCGCTTTCCGCCGCCAGATTGTAGTAGCTGGCGATGGTCTTGTTCTCTTGGATATCAATCAAACTGACGTCCGCAACAACCAGGTGCGTGCCGCCCAACAGAAGTGTCTGAGCCTCGGCGGTGACCGTAAACTGATTTACAAGAACCAGTGCCCTGACCGGCCGTTCCCCCGTCCATGCCGCCTTGAGCGCCGGCCCAGCAATAGGCTGGAACACCTCTTCGATCCGCTTGGACAGATAGGCATGCGCCTCGGGCGTCTCGATGAACTTCCAATAGTCGCAATCGGGCTTCTGATCGTTACAGCCGTTCTCCTCGGCATAGTCGCGTTCGGCCGTCCCCCACCAAATCTTGGCGCGCTTCGCGACGACAACGTCAACTTCAGTCACGCGGTATTTCGAACGGTCAAGCTGGCTGAGATTGATCTTGTTTATGGTTGGACCGCAGGACGCCAATCCTGCGGCCATCAAAAGTGCCAGAACCGCTCGAAACATGTGCACCGCCCCTTGATGATCGTGTTCGGCTCACACGTATAAGGCGAATCGCGATGATTGGAACCCCCAATTCAAGCCGGTTAAAGTCTGGGTGCGCATCGATCCAATCCCCAGCACTTCGGCAAGGCCGGAGGTGGCAGATGCCGTCCCCGTCAGAGCCCGCTTCGGATCAGGTCCGGCTCGGTCGTCGTCACTGAAATCGATCCACAATCGGCTTCGGAATCGTCCTTCTCGCACGTCACAGATTCGATTGTCACGCCGGTGACTTCTGCGCAGGTATAGTCGAAAAGATCAGAGGCAGAGCAACTCAGACCCGAACTGATCCCACCCGAGGCCGAACCCGTGCAGTTCGCATGGCCCTTTCCCGCCACATCAATACGGAACTTGATCTCGGCATAATCGATATCGGCAGAGCTGGTATACCCAGTGCCGATTTTGCAGCTGTCAAAAAAGTCGTCATTTCCCATGACCGCTGCGAACACGTTAGTTGTCGCCCCGGTGCCGGCAGTTTCAAGTAATTTGACCGGAATCTCTGCGCCAACCGTCTTCCCCACTTGGATCTTGCCGCAAGGAACACCCGCTTCCTGGGCATCGACGCAGCTGACGCCAAGAATGTCCAATGTTTGCATGTCATCGCACGTGTACTCGAAATCATCAGTCGACTGGCAGCTGCGCGAGCTGTCATCTTGCAGACACATCGAGCCACCTTTTTCCGGAATTCGGACACGATACATTATGCTCGCATCTTTGATCCCGGCACTCGGCGCCGCCGTCACTTTGAAATCGCAACGATTAAAGAAATCGTCATAGCCTTCGACTTCCATCGTCAGCGTTACATCTGCGTGGGCCGCCCCTCCACTCAGGAAGAGTGCGGCGATGAATGCGGTGGTTCTCATATGATGTTCCCCAGTTATTCGATACCCGAGTATCTCAGCCGCGGGGGTGCGCACGCAAGGATTTCATCGGCATGCGGCTAAAGGGAAAGCCCGCCCCGGGGAGAGGGCTGGGGCGGGCCAACTGGCCCCGGACTGCCTGCCAGATAAACAGTCCGGGGCCTGCGCGGCCTGATCATGGATGCGGACGGGACCGAGCGGGGTTCGAAATCCGCCCGCCACCAGGCAGCGCATTCAAAAGGTGATCAAGCGATCACCATGTCGTCGATGTAGAAATGTGTCGTATCGGGCGCGCCGCCAACCTGAGACGCATAGCTCTGGTTCAGCGTGCCGCCATAGCTGACGAAGACCACCTGATCGACGCTGTCAAAGACGTTGTCGTCGAACTGCACGGCGGTCGATTGCGTCGAGTCAACGGTGACGAACTGCTGACCCACGAACTGCCCGTTGTCCATGCCAACAACACGGACCACCAGGCCGTCATTGTAGATTGCACCCATCTCTGCGCTTTCAAAGTCGAAATTGTCAGAGGCCGAGAAATGCACTTCGGCACCATATCCGTTCATCGCGAAAACATTGCCGCCACCGGTCCGGTTATCGTTGCCGCCAATCAGCCCGGCCGTTGCCAGGTCATCTTCTTCCACGAAATAGAACTGATCTGACCAGGTGAAGCCTTCATATCCCGGGCTCATCAGCTCGATCGGAGCGCCATAGTGCGGGTCCTGAACCGATAGATCTTCGAAATCCAGGACGCGTGGTCCAGCAGGCGCAAAGATAAAGTCAGAGGCACTGAAGTCGTTCGCGGTGAGGTTCGATCCACCCTTGGCCTTGATCTGCAAGATCTCGTCGCCAAACGCGATCGTCACCTGGCCGTTGGACAGATTGGTAAATGTCAGGTCGGCAATATCGGTCACGCCCCAGTCGGTCAGGTCAATCGTGTCCTGGGCTTCCCAATCCTTGATGTAGTCCTTGTCGCCGTCGGCGACCAAGACGAACGTGTCGCTACCGTTGCCACCCCACATCCGGTCGACGCCTGATCCATCGACAACGACGTCATCTCCGCCGCCGCCTTTCAGCCGGTCATCGCCGTCACGGCCGTTGATATAGTCGGCCCCGCCCTTTCCTCTGATCAGATCGGCGTCCAGGCTTCCGAACAATGTATTGGCGGTATTGTCGCCAGTGATATCAACCATGGTGCTTGCTCCCAAAGCAGTTGCTTGCGTTACACGAGGAGACCGTGCTCCTCTGGCAATCCTTGTCGGGATGGTAGGAAGCGAAACTCCGGGATTTCAGAGCGATTGCAGGAATTTGCAGAACCTGTACGTGAAACCTGCTGACGAATTGCACATTTGACTGTCAGACGGCGCTACGGCATGCCAGTTTAGCTGGTGTGGAGGGTCTGACATGACGGGTCAGCGAGCGAAAATCGAGGGGATCTACCCGATCCTTTACGCCTTCTTCGACGCCGATGGGCGCCTCGACCGAGAGCTTATGCGCCGTCAGGTCAGGGGCTGCTTGCGGCACAATCCTCACGGAATGGCGGCACTCGGTCTTGCAACCGAGGTCGCTAAACTTTCGACAGCCGAGCGTCATCAGGTGATGGAATGGCTGGCCGAGGACGTAGACGGCACCTGTCCGATGGCG